>JASANZ010002193.1:0-67971 GCA_030849805.1 Sergeia podlipaevii
TATATTTGGAGAGAGCTCTCAGAAACTATCCATTAGTCGTCGTGATCATACAAGTATTCTGATGATGTGGCAGAAGAAGAAGAAGGCTCAAGGCTAAACTCCTCGGCAAGTGAATTGTGCACCTGTGTAAACCCCAGCGCAGGGCTGTCCTGCGGTAGCGTCGCAGGCGATGGCTGCACTGGTGACGGCTGCGACCCTTGACGAGATTGCTGCTGTACTCGATTGGGATTGCCAATGCTCTTTGAAAGCTGAAGCGTGTCAGAAACCATGCGCCGAGCACGGTCTGCCTCCGCGGCAATCATGGTAGCAGGGGACGCGTGCGGTGAGTTTCGCGACATCGTAGGCGTACCGGCGAGTGCGTGACTCGCAGCTGCAGCAACAGGCGCCACGTGAGGGCTCACGTTGGTGCTTTGATCACTTCCTGTCACACTCGGCAGCGCGGGCCTTTTCCGCTTAGAAAGGTTTGCCTGAGGCTTTGCAGGAGGCGAAGGCATGCTACGAGATTCATTAGGAGTCACCCCACTTGCCTTGAGAGCTGGGGAGCTGTTCTTGCTAGGGGTTTTCTTATCGTCCCTGGGTGTTGCTACCTCCTTGTCGCTGTCAATCACGCTGTCCAACTGGGCCTGGAGCTGTGCAGGTGACCAGCCCCCAACAAGCGTCACGACTGATGCTTTCTTCGCCTCTGTATCCGTCGTAGCAGCTACTGCTGTCTTTGATGCCTTCTTTGTTTGTTTATGTGCTGTCTTTTTTCCCGTGGCTGCTTCGCTGCCAGGCACCACTGTAGCACCAACTTCTACTGGCTCGCCGACAGAAGGGCTTGCTGAAGGATGCTTAGAGAAGCCTGGCGTCGGGGGTGCACTAACATACGCAGCGACACCGAACTGTCGCTCCGCTTCTGCGGCTGCGTGCATCTGCTGCACATTTTGAGGCACAGTGGAGGGGGTGGCCGCGGCGCTGAGCACGCCACTCGCGCGTAGTACGGCAGTAGCAGCGGCGCTCTTTTCATTATCCACTTCTTGCTGGGACGGCTGTGTCGGATAATGATGGGGATGGTAATGATCGCTTGATCTGCCCTCTGCTGCCGCTGCACTGTTCACACTAGCAGGTTCTGAGCTCACAGAAGATTTCCCCCGCACTCCCAGTGCCATCCGCTCCTCTCTTCTCAACCGCTTCTCTTCCTTCTTGCGGCGCTTTTCCTCCTTCCTAGCACGCTTCTCAGTCTTTTCCTCCCTCCTGGTACGCTTCTCTTCGCGTCGTGCCTCGCGCTCCGCAATACGTGACATGCTTTCTTCTTCCCCTTCACCGGCGACTCCCTCTGTCTCATTCTCGCCGCCGCTAGCACGGTGATGGTGATGATGATTATGATGACGAGGCTGTGACTGCTGCTCTTGCTGTTGGGGGCTGTTTGCGCTACTTGTATACTTGACACCTGTATTGGTAATACTACTAGCGTCTGTGGATGATGTCGTAATGGCAGTAGCAGGGTCTCTCTTCAACTTCTTTCGCGCCGCTTCAGACACAACATTCTCCGGCTGCTGTGGTTTTGATGGCTGCTTCTCTAGTGACTTCATCGCAGCGCCGTCCTGAAGAGAGGTCAGCAGCGCGGTGGTATCCACCCCCGCCCTTGCACGTTTCCTACCCGACACTGCGTCCTCTTCTTGAAGCTCCAAGGTGCCCCATCCGACGCCTTCAGTGCCGGCTTCAGAAGCCGTCACCGATAAGGCAGTTGTCGTCTCTGTCGCAGTCTTTCTTTTTGGCAGACGCCTTTGCGAGGGTTTCATTGGGGGTGGTGAGGCGCCATCGTCCTTGTTGCCTCTCTTCTGTTGCCCTGAAAAGAAATCAAACAAGGTATCATCATCGGAGAGCTCTTCAGAGGCAGCGGTTGCCATTTTGGATTTCTTCTTCGCCCTCTTTGCCTCCTCCTGCGATGGACCTACAGAGACACCATAGACTGCTTCCATGAGGTCATCGTTGACACGCGTGTCGACTACCGCATTCGGATTGATCTGGCTGACCCAGTAATCCCCGCCCTCCTTCACCCTAAAACAGCCAGGCGGGACTCCCTCACTCGAGCACATCACAAAGAGATCACTGTGCTCCACATCTTCTGGATCTTTGGAGGTACTTTCAACGAGGTAGTAGTTTGCTGATCCCATCAAAATGCGCAGATTGAGCACGCCAGTGCTGATGGCCGCCCTACCACAAAATGTGATTCTCACAGGCGTTGGTGCTGGCACATCAAGAAACGTTTTTGTGGACATTGCAAATCACAAAAAAAAAAGAAAAAAAAAGGTATTTCCTAGCTTATATATTTATTTCTTGATCCTTCAAGGTACACACACTAGATAGGGCTCCTTCACCGTGTATAGATGAATATGTATTCAAAGAAAAGTACAATGTTACCGGTGCTTACCCCCTCCCCTCTGCAACGTGTACAATAATATTTTAATTTGCTGTTCAGCTAAACAAAAATTAACCAAAAAAAAAATGATGCTTAAATTGTTTATTTTTCCAAGTGTGAATCAACATAGATTAAAAAAGTAGAGAAAAAAGGCAATAGTTGGACAGTGTAACGAAAGTAATGGCAGCAAGAAAAGAAAAGAAGCGGGTGAGTTTAAGGATTGCAAAACTCCAATGATAATAATAATAATAATAAAGTTTGCCAAACGTGCTAGCATGCAGCTCAAAGCCACCACGGCCTTTTTTTTTTTGGCTGCCGTTGTTATTTTCTATTCTTTTTTTTTTCTTTTGAAAGAAAAAAAAATGAGTACCGTGTGGCATTGGTTCCTTTCTTCAGCGAACCCAATCAGTTTCTACAATGAGAACGTTTTGCATCAATACCAATCAGTGGCATTGTTAGGAAAGAAAAATTGATTGATCGTGTCATCTTGCATGTACAAAGGATGTTTGACAGTCTCTTGAAGGGACATAGTTCTCTCAATACACATGTCAAAGGAGGGGAAGAAGGCGGCGATGAAACAACAGGAAGCATTAGTATTCACTGTTCAGTCCATACATACAAACACATACACGTTACACACACACACACACGTCAGAAACCTGTTGATACAGTTCGCATCAATCAAAAGTTCAGTCGTTTTGTTAGGAAATGTTTGTAGAGTGTATCATCATTCGGGTGTGTATAATCTTCGGTGATACAATAATATCACAAAGAGTGCGAAAAACCAGGGTAAGGGGGGTGGAGAGAAGGATAACGTCAGTATCATGATAGAATTCTCATCAAAATGCATTCAGTCGCTTTGTTAGGAAGATATTGCATTTTTGTTACATAATCTAGAATCGATCTCCATTGTGTTTAAAGGGCATTCAAAGAATAAAGGACTTTTCCATCACAATGATGGTAACAGTACTGCTGCATTAAGCAGCGAGGAACTGAATTCGTGAATAAAAAGACGAGAGTAAAAAAAGAATGGCTATCTTTATAAAAAATATCTATGAACTAAATTAAAAATGCAAAATAACGGCGAAATAAAAACAGGAAAAAGAAGTACGTAAAGAGAAGATGCATGCGGTAAATACACTACCTCCGAGTAGTTCTGAAAACAAACGGAAAATTAGAATATCTTTTGTTTGACTGATCTTGTTGTTGTTGTTGTCGTTGTTAAAGTGACCCACTCCACCCCAAGCAAATTGTGAATTATAGAATACACACTGCATCACGTTAAGCGACATACCAAGCACCAAATGATATCATCCATTCATCCAACTAACAAATGAGCAAGCCATCCACAGTAAAAAGCAAGTGAGGAGAGAGAGAGAGGGGGGGGGAAAGAGAAAGGACTGCAAGACATTCCTTCTAAAGAAATAGAAACTACTTTCTACTTTTTGCTATCGCTCTCACTGCCCTCAAGCGCGGACTGGAGGCTGTGCACCGCTGTCGTGTTGTCTATTTTTTTTATTATTTTTGCCGTCACAAGATTTGCATCATCCCCACTACCACCACGACTGGCTTCCTTCTTCTTTCCCTTATCCATCTTCTCAGACTCCTTGCTCTTGGTTTGGAAAGAGTCCGCCATGGCCACCACCGCAATAATGCAGATCCCTAGGCCTGTCTGCCACAGCTTGTTTCTCGCTGCTGTACTGTCGCTTGGTGCCTGCGCAGTTGCAGAAGGAGTCTTAGGTGCACTACTACCAGTACCTGTGGCAGACTTCTTCGCCTTGCCTGCATCACCGCCCTTCACGTTCTTCTTATTAGTTTCCTTTGAAGCAGCAGCAGCGGCCTTCTCCTGCTCCTCCTGTGCTTTCAATGCATTGAGTCCGCCAACGGAAGCAATTGTCCCCTTCATATATGACAGCCACACCATACAGATGGAGTCTAGCTTCTTTCGGATTCCAAAGTTGCCTCCTTCATATTCAGCAGCTAACGTCCCCTTCATTGTGGCTTCCGCCGGCTCTTCTTGTGCCTTGCGTGTGTTTTCGCCGTACCGCTCCGCGGAGGGTTCATCGTCTTTGAGCACTGGATACATCACCGTTGTCAGATGTCTTGAATAGGCAATCCAGTAGCGCTGCCGGTCCTCCGAAAGCACGCAGCCCCCTTCATCACCGAGAACGCGAGCGTCTGTGGTGGCTATCTTGTACACTTCCTCAATGTGATACGCAGCCTGCGGCATGCTGTGCTTTGGCTGAGCATCCAACCAGGCACGCGTACACTCTAATGTCAACCTGAGCTCCTTCAGCTCCGTCCACGTCAGTCTTCGTCCGTGCCCAAGTTTTTCCGATGCATCTGCCAGCCCAGCGGCTTTGGCAATTTCATCGCCATCAACTGACGTCGCCTCTGCGCGCTCGCCGTTACGAAGCGCCTCTGCGTATCGGTAGATGGCATTGTCAAGAGTAGTTACGGCAAAAGCAAGGCTATCGCTCGATATAATGCCTTCCAGAACATCTCCATAGAGCGCCTCTACTGCATCTGGCTTTCCCGTCTGATTGTAGTCCGCTTGCAGCGTACTCGCCAAGGTACACAATAAAGTAAAAAGACTCTCATCACCACCCTCCACTGACAGCGCTGCGACCGCACTCACAAGCCGCTGTGCAGTAAGCGAAGCAGTATCTTTCTTATGGACAGCTGAAGAGGCAGCAGCGGAAAAAGAAGCGGTGGCAGTCGATGTGGTGCAGCTGGAAGCTGGCGATTCTCTCGCGCATATCCAGTCGTGCAGTTGAGCTCGTGATTTTGTGAGGGTCGGTACTTGTGTGAACGAACTCGTAGAGCCCTCAGCCGCTTTTGCCGTCACAGGTCGATCTGCGAGAATGCCTGTGTGAGTGCAAAACCTCAGCATTGTTGTGGAGAGCCCATTATGCGCTAAGCCACGTTCTTCTGTATACCTGCTTGTGCGGTGAATAAAGTTTTTCCACATTGTATGCAAGATACAGAAAAAAAAAGCCTTTCTTTGCTTCTCTAGAAACAATTAAGTAGAAAAAGATCACTATTAAACAAACGGGCTCTATCCCTCTTGATAAATGCCTTTGCGTAATTTTGCTTTATTTATTTATTTTGTCCTTTCGCCTCGTTTTTTGCTGCCGTTGCAAACACGATTCCCCTTTGGAAAAGTATATATATCTTTTAAAGAAGAAAGTGGCAGACGATAGCGCGTGCTATAATATGTATGTATGTATGTATGTATGTGTGTGTGTGTGCCTGATAAAGATACACATTAAGACAAACACGGTAATTTTAGAAAAATAGTTAAAGAAGAGAAAGGAAAAAAATAAAAAACGTGCAATTACAAAAAAAAAAATGTTTCATGACAACCGTTAAAAAAAAAAAAACATCAAAACTGCATCTGAAACAATCTTTATAAACTATCATATAAAGCACATGTAGCTCATAAATATTTGTTTGCATGCTATATACTCATCCTGTATGGAGCTTTCCGGACGCACGACTAATGTTGCAGTCTTCATATACGTAGTAGATGTTGTTTGAGCTCCCCACTATATATGATAGTTATCAGAAAGATCCTTTGAGAGGCAAGTAGCCCTCCATAGTAAAAAAAAAAAATATATAATAATAATAATAATCAAAGGAGAACTATATTGTATCTGCTGCGTCTTTCAGTGATGGCGCTCGAAGTTTCTCCCTTTCCTTTTTTTTTTTGGAGTGGGGGGGAGGGGGGATATGATTTACACACATATACATACGTATACAATCAAAGCAATTCTCTTTGACTGTTACTCCACTATAACTGAAGTTCACTCATACACACGCACATGCGTGAATACATGGATAGGTGTGGTAGCCTAGAAACAAAGCCATGACATAAACATTAAAGAACAGTCAATTAAAAAAAAATCATATATCATGAGTTTATAAAATATATAATGAAAAAAAAAATAGCAAAACAGATTGAAAGGAGAAATTGTAATACAAAAGGAGCACACAGTTATATAAATGTACGGCATACGCCTCTGTCTTGTCAGGCAGTATCATCAATGAGCGTAGATATCGCAACTGCAATAACAAGAAAGAAACACTTTGCAAATGAAGTACTAATAACGTCAGTAACAATATTTTTCTCTTTCTCGGATCTTTTACAGTGGACAAAAAGTCGTAAACGTATAACAGCACATTTATATATATATACATATATATATGCATCACTAGTAATTATTATATTTTTAATAATAATAGCAGCAGTAAAAAGGCGTTCCCAGGACAGCGCAACTTTATGTACAAGGAAAAAAAAATACTGCACTTCACAAAGCCTTCCATTGCGCTATGAACTGGCAAAGAGCTCATTGGTTCATCCCTCACCCCTAATAATATATATATATATATATAGATAGATAAAGAAACGATTTATATATATACATACCAGTAAAAAAAAAAAGATGAGATATAAAACAAACGGACAATAGAAATAAAAAAAGGACTACTGAAAAAAAGTGAAGGGGAGGGGGATACGCACACACACACACACACACACGCGTCCTTATTGATTTACGGCATATCATACAAGCGCACGCGCACCTACACCTGCACGTAAGAGCACACACACACACTTGCACACAAACCTACAAACAACGCGTGTACATAGAGCATAGAAATAAAAATGAAAATAATAATAATAATAATAATAATGAAGCACATAAAATATATAAAAAGAAAAGCAAAGGAAAAAAAAAAATTAATATAAAAAGAATGCGTCACAAAAAAAAAAAAAAAAAAAAAAAATATTTATATATACAGAAATAACTTTTGATTCGAGTAAGGCAGACGGCTTTACACTTTATACTTCAATCAATCGGTAGCAAACCCAGCAAAAAGTAATGATAATGGATAACAATAACCAGAAGAATCCAGGAATAGCAAAAGCGAGGAAGATAGAAAACTGATGAAAAAATATAACGAATACAGCGTAAGCACAAACCATACCAGTTTCGAATGCGCAGGCATACAAAGATATAGATGCACATTATATAGAATTGTAGTGTATGATGTGTGTGTTTATGCGCGCGCGTGTATATACAGTAATCGTGCCATCATCATACCCTTTCCTCTTCTCTCACACTGATGCAGTTTCTAGTTCAGCTATCACCGGTACAATTTTCTTTTTCGTTTCGTCGTAGCGCCAACTTGCAATGCAGAATGTGTATGCACATTCGCATAAATATAAATGATAGAATACAACGTATTCTCATATAACTTGTTGTTTTACATTTTTGATACATATTTATTTTAAAAAAAAATGAATATATTATTAGGTATAAGCAATGGCACTTAAGAAACACCCTCTCATTGATACATAACAACCTCAGCCACCCAAAATAATAATAATAATTATCACATCGATTTAAAGAGGATGGATAAACAAAGGTAAACGGAGATATAAACTACGTGGGTATGTAATGTTGCGGGACGCAAAGAAAAAAAAAAGTTGGTATCTAAAAAAAAAAAAAAAAAAAAAAGATAGACGTAATCGGACGTAAAAAGGTTATGCATACAAAAACAAAACCTGATTACGCTTCAACAAGATAACAACATTCTGAACAACTCACCCGCACAAAGTTGATCCCCACCTTTCCCCTCTGCCAGTCAGTACAGAAAACATGTGTGTATGTGTTGCAGAGAGTTTCCTTTCAGAGCAGTTTGTGTTTCGAGTAAAGGCACAAGCTATATAGCTTTCATACATCTATTCATTCGTAAAAAAAAAATATATGATCAAATTGGAAGGGAAAAAAAAATATAATAGTGAGAAGGATTCAAAACACACACACACACACACACACACACGAAGGAGCACCTGTAACAAAATCAAAGCTGATTCCACTCAGTATATATATATATATAAATATAAGCACCGCAATCATATTTATAAAAGGAAAAAGAAAAGCGAATAGCAAGAATGAAAACAATATATTTTATCAAACAGCAACAAAAACAACATATGGCACACAGCTGCGGAGTTACTCTGCGAACGCTGCGGTCCGTGTGCCTGTCATGGTCGCACATGAGGTACTGTGATGGGTGATGGAGGTGTCGGCGGCATGCTGTTGTAGTTGGCTTCGCCAAGGATAAGGATAAGCTCCAAAGGGCTCGACAACGTCATACAACCCAATAAGACGTGTCCCGCTGGTACTCAGGTCCTCGGCCAATTCCAGAGAGTCCTCAGCGCCAAATCCAGAGAGAAGTCCACATTCGCGAGACCTGGGGGAGAGAGGAACAAGTAGCTTTGGACGGCAATAACTGGAGCATCGACCGTTGATACTGATGCTCCTGTTGATATCTGGTGCACTTGAGTTACTTTCACCAATACCAAGCATCACAGATGTTTCCTGGTTCCAGTTCGGAGGCAAGGTGCCAGTGCCGCAGTCTGGAGGCCTTGTAGATGGGATAGCAGATGCATGATAGTTGGGCCTTCGTGATCGCAGATACGAACCAGTCCCCAGCTCCTTCGCACTCTGTCGAGCGTTGTCAGGGCACACATGTTGATAGTGTGGAAGCGGCATGCTCCTTTTGCTTGCGCAAACCAAAGGCAATCGTTGAATGTAGTAGAAGTTGGCGTGATGCTTTAGATGGTAGGAGTCTTTGGTGATAGTGTCGCTTTCCTCTGCAGTGGGAGAGGCATATGGCGAGGCAGCGTACTCAACTGATGAGGCATCACCATCAATAGAAACGCTCCTCTGGAGATGACGGCGATGGTGAGGGGAAGGTCTGCTTGCGGGGTGATGCGTCTGGTCATACATGCTCGTGGTACCCTCTATTTGTGTCTCTATGTCCATGTGACCTTCGGAGTCCGTCTCCCAGTTGTAACTACCGCTGACATCACCATCGTACACTGTAGTGTCAAGACTGCTCACGGTGAATTCAAGAGACGGGCTGTGACACAAACGTGTGGTGAGACCAGTTGGCGCCTCTCCGTCTTGGTCCTCCTGGTTATCAAACTCAGCGTTAGGCTTTTCAAACCGAAGCTGCACGTATGCTGGCTTCGGAAACAAAGGGCTCGACTGTGCAGGTACAGTGGAGTAAGAACCATGTTGCTTCTGAGCCATCACATAGGCATCTGAATAGCAATCTGGCTGAGAATGACAGAATTCGCCAGAAATAGGTTCTTCACACAGGACAGGAACCGCAACTGCACAAGGACCATCGTGCGAGCTCACGGTCGAGTCGTCGTTGCTTACGGAGCTTGCTGCATCTACCCCGCTTGAGACGCGTGGAGACACACTACCGCATAAGCTGGAGGTAAACATAGCGGCACACGCAATGTATATATAAGTGAAGTGCAAGCAAAGAGAAGAACAACTTCTTTTGTATTTAAATCTTCAGTGCTCTTTTATATACAATGTTTTTTTCTTTTTGACAGCACACAAACTGGAAAGAGGTGGAATTCTCTAGATAGGTGCCTGGTGCATCCAATGCACGTGTGCCACTGCTGAGCGAATGTACAAAAATAATAACAAAAATAATAATAAAAATAATAATAAAAAGGAACACGCAATAAAGAAAAAGAAGTGCTCTCGGTCTTCCGATAAACAGCGGCTCAAGAGCAAAAGACAAATGAAGGCTTGTACAAAGAAGAAGAACAGGAATCCTAACAAACCGTATACAAAAGTTAGGGCTGAAAGTAGCCAAAAAAAAAAAAACGGCGCGTCCCAGATGGCAGCTTATCTATAGAAGCACCAGCTAATATACACACACGAAAAACACTCGAAAATGTGCTCTCTCTTTATTCTCTTTCCTTTGACGTCCTCTGTTCTCTTTTTGTTGCTACAAGCAGAAAAAAAGAAGTGAAAAAGGAAGAAAGAAAAAAACGACAACCACTGTTGTACCAGAGGAAAGTATATACCTGTTACAAAAAGGGGGAGGAGGAGTAACCAAAAGTGCACACCTTCTGCAGTCTCTCAATTGTAATTCTCCAGCAAAAAAGAAAGGCGAGAGGAGAGGTGAGGAGGAGAAGGGGCAAGACGACGACGTACCTTCACAACGGTAACGAACAAAGAGAGAAAGGAAAAGGTGGGGGAGGGAGGGAAGGAGGCAACACAAGACACAAATCGCACAATAAACAACAACAACAACAACAAAAAGGAAATAGATGAAAAAAAAAGGAGTTGAAAAAAAAGAAAAAAAAAGTTTCACAGATGAATATGCTACAGCTCTTTTGATTTTTTGCTCTAATTCTTTCCTTCAACTCTATTCTCTAACTCTACTTGCTGTTCGCTTCAACTATATAGTAGCGCGTGTGCACTCCAAGACAAACGGATCGTGAAACGAATAAAAAAAAAAATAATGTTGATTGGACTCTGTCAAAGTGAGCACGTTTCACGGAAAAGAAAAAAATGCTGTGCTAAGCGCGCACACACGTAAATAGCTTCACCTTACAACAACAACAACAGCCAAGTTAAGCGTTCGTATGGCGCTAGAATGCGCAAAGCAAAAAAAAGGAAACCAAAAAGAAACGAAAGGAAAGAGAAAAATAGACGGGCAGATAGCCTCTCAAGATAGCGCTTATGAACACAATCGCAAGAGGAAATATATTCACAATGCGGAAGGAAAAATAATAGAAATGAAAAACACCGTAAAATGCCTATTTGCTGGTTAAGCAATAGCAAAACCAATATATGTATGTATGCTATTGATCTCGGTAATGGGAGGAAGGAGAGTCAAGTTCGTCAACTTTTTTTTTGAATATTACCGTTTACGTCCAAAGAGGAACTATTGTGCTTGAAGAACAAGAATTGATGACCCTTTTTATATATATAGGTGTTAAATCTCTTTTTTTTTTCTAATTTTTTGCAACACTGTCAGTTGCTGTGTGCGGGGTGAGAACTGCAAGATGCACTGTATAATGTGTCCAGTAAGTAAAAGCAAAGATAGCAGGACTCAACGGCAGAAGCCACAGAAACAATGTATATACCATACACAGGAGAAAAAACAGCGGTAACACGCAAGATATCAAGAAAAAAAAAAAAGTATTTTATAAATGACACTTCTTCGGCACTTGATAATCACAAGAGACAAAAGAAAAAAAAAAAGAGAAAAGGCAAAATATATTTTATGTTACTATCAGGATTTTTCAAGAAAAAAAAAAAGAAGAAATGAAAGAGGGGGAATAAGTAAGGAAATTATTATGATAGCACACACACAAAAAAAAAAAGAGAAGTAAAAAACACTTCATCATAAAGAAGTGCATTCAAGGTCCATCACCAGATGCCCAAATCAGAGAATAGGAACTCAATCCCTTACTGTTGCCGTCGTTCCTCTCCTTGGAAGAAAAATCAAGGAAGAACTCATAGTGGAAGGCAAAAAAAAGAAAAAAAAAGTGTATACGTTTTGAATATATGTTTATTTGTTTTAATGAATTGTTTATGGATTCTGTAAATAGTAATAGTAGTAGCAACACATCCCAAAACAGGTACGCGGTAATGTGGCATCTTCATAACCCCTTACATAGAACTTCCTTCACCAAGTTATTTATTGGAAAAAAAAATACCAAAAATATAAGGGGAAAGGAATCAGACATCTTTATAACCTGGGAACACCCATGCTCTAGCAACCATTGAAGCTAGCCGTGTGGATTCCGCCTCCTCTTGCATGGTTCGCTGTGTGAAGAAGCTGAGACTGCTATGAGCACCTTGCGCCTCCAGGTTCATAAGCACCTTGCGCACTTGGTCATCCTCCCCTCTTTCCTTTTCTTGTAGTGTGTTCTGGAGACCCATAGCGCTTGCATTTCCATCAACAACCTCATCTTCATTAGTGCTCGCTACGGAAGCCCTGTAGACGTCAAGGTCACGCACCTCCTGCACCATCCTCTTCATCGCCGTAGTCGTTGTGCTCGCGTGATGTTGCACCTCATCAGTCCCTTCTTGCAGTAGTGCCGCCGTCATCTCTCCCTTGACTGTGTGAGTGAGGGGTGAGGAGGTCGCGCTAAAATCAGCAGTGCCATTTGCATCCGTCCTCCGCTCTGCTGATTGTGAATTTTCAAGCGACAGCTGCCCGTCCCACGTTTCTGCCTCCGCAAAGCGATTGAGGAAAGCAAAAAGTTCGGTGGGGTCGTCTTGCCGTAACAGCGTGCGGACGAGAGGGGCAGCCGCCTTACACGCGTCCTCTGAGCGTGCACGTCGCGCCACGTGCGCCATAATATAATCCTGTTCTTCTTCTGCAAAAGCTGTACGGGGTAAGCCAGCAAGAGCAGGCATTAGCTCGTTCCTACGCACCCGGAGCAACACATACATCACCTCTCCTATGGAGCACCCCGAGTCCTCGCGAACCATCTCCGCCACAAGCGCCTTTACCGTGCGCGACCCACAGCGTACACCTTTCTCTGCAGCAAAGTGATGCAACGCCAGTTTTAGTGTACGCGGTGCAAGTGCGATGCCGCACTCATGTGCGTGGCGCAGGACCTCCCATTTCCGTGCATGCCGCAGTGTGAGTACGCACTGAACAAAGGCAGCGTGAGCGGCAACTGTGTCACTGGTGTAGCATGCACTAAGATTCTCACATAGTCGCTGCTGCAGCACAAAGCTTTTCGCGGCGACCGGCACCTGGCCCATCATCGCCTGCATGGGACTTACTGAAGGATGCTGAATAAAGGAAAATACTGTAGGGTCGAAGACAACTCCGTTCTGAGCCATGTGGCGCGCGTAAGATAGCGCCTCCTTCAGCTTTCCGGCTGCCAAGCAGACGTGCACCCAGGCCGAGAGCACCTCAGAGCCCACGTGCTGTTGCTGCTCCATGCGATGAAACAAAATACTAGCGGAGGTAACGTAGTGAGGGTCAACAGTGCAGTGATGGGCGGCGGTGCACAGCAGCGTCCTTAATGTTTTTGCACTCAGTGCAAACTGCTCCTCTGGCGGACACTGAAGCGAGGCAAACGTGAGACACTTCATAAAGTCCTCGTAGATGACGTGTGGCATCGGCGCGTCGGGCACAAAAATAGCGGTATCAAAGAGAAAGAAGTAGCTGTGCTCCATGATGACTTTGAGCGTGTCATGGTAAGGACGACTGCGGGCAATCTCCTCCAGAGCCTGATGCGGAGCTGTGCGCCAAAGTTCTTCCTTGCTAGGTAGATAGCGGGCTGCGAGCGCCATTCTTTTTACTTCCGGCAGTTCTCGAGAGAGCCACTCCTTGTTAAAGCCACCACCGCGCTCGGCTTCAAAGATGGGGGTATTGGGTAGGTGATACGGAGGGTCTGGCAGGGCTGCCATCGTGCGTGGTCTACGAACCTGAGACGGTTCGTTATCTGCTACGGTAGTGTAGTGTGGCTGACGGTGTCCCGCTTCAAATGCAGGAGTGGAGGATGCCGCGTGAGGTGAAGAACGTTGTGTAGGGTTTGATGATTGCTGATGCTGATCACCATCTACGTTCCCCCTCACCACCCCATTTCCAACCTTACTACTATTATTGCTGCCATGTAAGCTAGCAGCGTAGCGTCTATTGGACCTGAGAGAAGCTGTAACTCGAAAGACCATCAGGCTGACACTTCTACGCTTGTGTCTCCGCATTGTAAGTTCTAGAAGAAAACAAAAATATAGCTATTATCCAAAAGAATTATAAAGAATCAAAAGTAGTGTGAATCAACTATACACACGAAAAGAGGAAAGGAGACATTTTTTTTTTTTTTTAAGGAATCATTGAACAATAGATCGTAATACAACATGACCAACAGTTATGCCAGAAGAATACCAAAGTACGACCCATTTCGGTACGTATGTTTTTCCTTTCTTGGAGCGAAAGTTTCCAAGCGCGTAGTGCATGTGTAACTGAGAAGGAATATAAAATGCCTACAGGCACCAAAAAAAACAAAACATCAAGGGCAACACTACTAGCCAACAACAACAGAAAAGAGAGATACTATGCAATATATTAACAAACCGACTCTCAAGTTAACCTAATAGATAGAGATGGCAAATCAATCGCACACACACAAAAAAAAAAAATTGATGATTGAGATGAATATACCCAGCACGTCTTTGGCTCCTTTCCCTATATATGTAACGCACAAGCATATATGTATATGCTGTTTATTGCTCCTCTGTCAACAAGTCACAACCTATACAACAACCCCAAAAATAGCAACCGATGGCACATTGGACCACACCACCTCCCTGCGTTCTCAAATTTAATGCTTGGTTAGCAATTTAAGGAAAGAGAAGAAAAAACGACACTCGTCACGAGGTATGCTGCCCAAGTTACCTTGTAAAAAGCCATATACCCCAACACACCGTATTAAATTGAGATATATGTAAAGAAATATATAAGTGCAGCCGAGGAGGCCCGAAGATGCGTAGCATGCGCTGCAAGTATGGAACTCATAGATATATAAAAGCGCCTTTTTTACCAGTTGGTCATGACCGCGGAAGAAGGCTCAGTGGTGTACACCTTCACATCGAGCATATCATACCATTGCGTCCCCTTGTTGGTATTTGAGGGGGCCAGTACAAGCAGCGTCGGGATACCCTCCTGCACTTTCAGCACGGGGTGCGTGCGGTATGGGTACGCTGGGTTGCCCTTATAAGCCGCACGCTCCACAGGAAGCTCCACAAACACCGCATCCCCGCACTTGGTCTTGACAGCTCCAAAGCCTTCGGCAACTGCACTCTTGACTGCTACGCAATCAGGACACCACGACTGGTGGGTGTAGGGGTCCTTCGCGCCTGTAACAAAAATAATGAAGGCTGTCTCGTGGTTTGCCTTCAGGTGCTCAGCAACAATAGTGTTGAGCTTCGCATCCACCTCAGAGGGATAGCAGATGCTGTAGACACCCGTCTCGTCACCCGTTGCCGTCGCAGTCGCACCTACGACGGTAGTCGGGGGTTGCTGAATAGATTTTAAGTAGGCAATGCGCGCAGGAAGTGCCTCAGCCTCAGCGCTGCGGGGGATGGCAATCCACTTGGGGTTCTCCTTGAACAAGCGGAGTGCCTGCGTGTACTTGCCAGGTCCGGTACTAAAGCGGTGATAGATACCAGCGGGGACGGTGATGCAGTCGCCGCGCTTCGTTTCAATGCGGACCCATCTGTCTTCGTCATCACGCACGTCAAAGTAACCGCATCCATCCAAGATAAGACGGACCTCGTCATCCTCGTGAAGGTGCTCCTCGAAATGCTGGCGAGCCATATCGTCAAATTTCTCCCCCATCTTTTCAGGGGAGATTTGGATGACGTCGTAGTGTTGGTACTGAATATGGTTTAGCAAAGGCATGACAAAACTTTCCTCTCCGCTTACCTCATCTGGAGCGTAACGGCGGTAGTACACACCGATAGAGGCAAGCTTTTCATAGCTGCAAGAGAGGTTCGGGGAGAGGCGGTTCTCAGCTCGTTGGTCGGTGACCTTTTCACTCATATACCAGCAATCTGACATGTTGGCTCTGTTTTTTTTTAAAGAAATATATTCTTATTTATTCTTTGGAAGTTTCAGTTTGTGTGTATATGTGTACTTAAAATGTTGAGAATTTCAAAATTACCCCTTCCTTCCAAATGAATAGAAATAATTATAACAATAAGTTGAGAGTGTTGGAAACAAAATTTAATAGAAAACATATGCAGAGAAAACAGCGTAAGACCTCCCTATTTACAACTGTGCGTATGCGGGTATCTCCTCATTCCGACAGCAACTGCATATCATTTTCTTCAATCATAATGTTTTTTTTTCTCCATTGTTCTTTTCACAGCTTGAACTACGTGCACACACACACACAAAAAAGATTTTTTTAAAAAAAGTAGTAGTGAAGAAAAAAAAGCACTTTCAGCAATATATGTGCGCGCCAAAAGGACACATCTTCAAGAAATTAAAAGGGGTCCAGCGCAAAACGAACGATACAGCAAAACACGTCATATATATATATCGAAATGTGAAGTGTATTTATAGTGATTTATAGTACCCAATAGTATAAGGGGGAAAAATAGATAGAAAAGTAACGCATAGGTATATATATAATGAAGAAAGAAGAAGAAGACAAATGGTATCATCATCACCCCTCCTAAGTAATCGTTTTTTTAAAGTATCCCTCGCACCTCCAGATATGTAAAAAAAAAAAAAGAAACCCTTCCGCAAGCCAAGATGTATAGACTGGGAGGTAAGGCTGAAAACTGGCGAGGTAGACAAACAAAAAAATAGAAGTGCTGATCTTCAATCAAGTATATCAAGACACTAGCACAAAGTATGAACACAAATAGTATCCAACTCAAATGCTTATGTTCATTTTTTTTTAGTGTGTGTGCGTATAGTAATATATATATAATAAAAGATAAAAGATAAAGCAGCTAGAATAAAGGAAAAGAAAAGGGAGGAAAAGGAAATGCAGAGAGACCACTTTCATAGAAAAAGTGATAACAAAATCAACAAATGCAGAAAAAAAGAGAAAAAAACGCCTAACACCAACCAAATATCAATAATCCTTCATGTTCATTCTAATCCCCACTTTTTGTTTTTCCGTTGCCATTTAATTTACGTTTCCCATTTATGCATATGAAACAAAACCAAAAGCATATCACACGAGTGACAAACAGATTTATATATATATGTGTGTGTGTGTGTGCAATGGAAGACTGACAAATTCAAAAAAAGAAAAATTCAAGGAGAAGGAAGAAATTTTGATATTCTCATCGAGCAACAAAAACAAAAGTGTCGCATAGACACATTATTGCCGCACCTCTTTCTCTCTCTCACAACAACAAAATCACAGTTCATGACTTCTTCCCATAAATATGCATCTCCTGAGTAGATATAACCAATATATATAAAGAGAGAGATGTAGATACGAATATATAGATAGATATATCTCTTTTAACGAACATATCACCTACTCGCTTTAAGAAACTGGAGAGAGAAAAAAAAGGATTGAGTAATAATAATAACAAAGAAATTTTTTAAAGCACTAAACAGAGAATCACAGCACCATCTCCCCCCCCCTTCACAAAAAAAAAAAAAAAAACGCAATTGTGAGATTATACCAAAGCAAATCAGTACGCACAGCTTATTGCTTTCTCTAACAAGTGTGGGCACTCACACATACAAAGAAAAAGGGGGGGGGAGTGACAGTAAAAAAAAAAACAGAATTCATGTATCAGCCAATTCACCTAAATAAAAAAAGAGCAGACTCACAAACATACAATCATTTTCACTTTCTCCAGACAACTGCCTGTATGTATGTATGTATGTATATGTATCCTCCCTCTCGAAGCAGCTTTATAAAGTTCATTTGCAGAATAGCCGTGTACATATTAGGACACCCCTTATATATATATAGGAGGAGCCTATGTATCAGAGCACATGGAAAGGTCGAGCAGACCAGAGCTACCTAGCCTTCCGTCCCCCAAGCCACCACGCTTGTTGTCTGCAGAAGAACAGGATAGCGTCATCGAGGTATCCCGACGATTGCCCACATTCTTAAAGTGCCTCTTATTTGTGTTAAGATCTTTGACTGCTTGCATCATCTCCGCCATCCACTCCGCGTCCCACGTGACGGGGTGGTCTAGTATCTCTTCAATGGTCATGCGCTTGCTAGGATCGCGGTGCAGCAGGCCTTCGAACAGTTCGACCAGTAAGGTAGGGAGGTAGAGAACGTGAGTGTCAATCCCTGAGGTTTTCACACTGTCAATGAAAAGCACAGAGCGGTCGCCAAGCATGCTAGGGCACTCACTCTGCTCTCGACAATGATGGGGGGTTGCCTGAAGGTGGTGTGTGCTGATGGTGGTGTTGTTGTTGTTATTGTTCGCATAAGTGCGGCTGCTTGCCTGAATAGGATTACTTGTATTACCGCTGAAGACTGGCCGCACCACGAGAGGAGGAAGACTATCAGCGTACCGACGCCCACTTACGTTACCACTACCTTGCTGGGTAGAAGCAGTAGCAGATGGCGGCACACTCAAAGGAGACCGCACATGAAGTGGGGAGCTGAGTTGAGAGCTATCGTGTTCATGAAATATGATGGTGGGAGTGACGTTGACGTTTCGCGTTGTGCTGGAGGGTGAGGAACAAGCGCCGTTGAGGGCTTTGCTACCCTTCACCAAGGGGCTAGCGTTTTGGTTGCCAGATGTGTTGGCGGTAGTAAAGCGGGTCAGCGCCGGTGGAGGCGCGGTGGGGTCCACGTGAACCCTCACTTCTGTCAGACCTCCGTTGGTAGTGTTGCTAGCAGTGAAACTATTTGCGTTAAGCGTTGCATCCATGGCGCAGCTTGTGCAGGCCATAGAGTTCTGCGCTGTTCGACTCGAGCTGCGCTCCGCAGTGGCAATTTGCGCTGCCAGCTTGACCGCCTGCAGCACACCGCGTGTCTTCTCTACTGAGTGATAGTGCTCAAGCCCTGCTGTGCATGCGGAAGCGGTCGTGAGAGGCATACTGCTATCGAGCGGAATAGACTTGTACATCTCTACCACAGCTGGAAGATGGAGACCGGTGAGGTGGCCCAGATGAAGTCCGACGATATCCGCGATCACACACCCAAACGACCATATATCGCAAGGCTTGCCATATGGCTCGCCGATAACCACTTCCGGAGACATGTACATGAAAGTGCCTTTCATGTTTGTGAGCATTTGCTTCTCGTCCACCCTCGCAGCGGAGCCAAAGTCACCAAGCTTGGCAACCCCGTTGCAAAACAAAATGTTCTCTGGCTTAATATCCCGATGAATCACACCTTTACTGTGCAAGTACGCGAGACCGGCGGCGATATCGTGAATGATTAGCACCGCCTCAGCAGGTGTGATACTAGCATCTTGATCGCTGTCCAGCGGTCCAGCATTGACGCCGCCAATAACAGATGTGCTATACATTAAGGGCGATCCCGCTGGCATTAAAGCACTGGCGAGGTTAGTCGTCCCCACTGCCCCGCGCTGCTGGATAGAGATGCCTTGTCTTGTGAATCCATCGCGTTGTGCCCAGTTCACCGTGACGCCTGGAGTGTGAATGCGCTCGCTCAACGTCCCATCGCCGAGCTCCATAAAGATCGAGTACGAATTCTCTTCCATCTTGGTATGAGAGAAGGTGATCACGTTGGGGTGATCTAAGCTGCTCATAATGGACACCTCGCGGTTGATCACCTCAAGCTGCCTCACGGTCATTCCCTTAAGGAAAATACGCTTCATTGCCAAGCGACCCTTCGACGCGAACATGATGACCTCAAACACATCCCCAAAAGCGCCGCTGCCAAGCTGCCTTACAATCTGAAAAGTCTGATGCGTGCGGACCTCCACCATGTCGTGCAGGAGCCGCTTCTGCCTCACGTAGTCTCTCGCCTGATCCAATACCACTCTGTCTGTTACCATGGTGGCAATATCCTCACTACGCACAATCGCCTCTTCGGGAAGCTCGTTGCTCGATAGCAGATTGGGGGAATGCGGAGTAATGTGGTACATGATCACATTGCCCTCCGTTGCCAAGACAGAAAGTAGCTCCCTGACACGCGGCGTAACAATCTCAGACGACCACTCGACAATGATAACGTCGAACGTAGTCGCGCTAATCGTCAAGTACCGTGTCATCTTAGATGGGGTCGTGATGAAGGTGACGCAGTGCCCATACTTCTCGACTGCTTCTTCAATGTCAGGACGTGGAATTGGATTGCAGATAAGTAAGTGAAAGTAACGCTTGAATATGATTGGAGGGCGGCGCTTCACAGCCCCAGTGCTGCCGCCGCCGCCTTCCACCTCTCTTTCTATCGCCTCCTCCCCACTGAAGAGTGCACTCGTCTCCGCCACCAGCGCAGCCCCGCTACCGCCACCACCACCAACACCACCACCGCCGCCGCCGCCAAAGATGTTGTAGCTATCCGTGAAGGAATCGTTACTGTGGCTGAAGAAGCTGCTTGGTGGGTGGTTGCCGCTATTTGTGCTTGTCGTACCAGTGCCGCTGGTCCCATGCTGGTTGGGGTATTGGCCTCCTCTTCCTCCACTTGACGAGGACGCACACGTGCGATGGCTTTCTCCGCTCGTGTCAAACGAGGAGGACGCCTGCTGAAACAACGATGCCTCTCTCGGGGACTTCCGCAGGGCCGTGCTGTAGCTGCTCAACGCGGCCGTCGCAGTGGTAGGCAGCTGAAATCCACCGAAGAGCGCGGTCACCTTGGAGCTCGCAGTGATGGAGACAGTGCTGGGAGTCGCGTTAAAAATACTTGCCCCGCCGCCCGGGCGTGCCTGCAGGACAGGTGTCAACTGTGATGTGGTCGCTCCAGCAGCTGCAGACGGAGTCGCCGCCTCCGTCTTCTTACCGTTCATTGTGGTGGTGGTGGTGGCCGTCGTCTTTGATTGTCTCCTGACCGTTTCGGCACTGCTAGGAGGGCCCGTAAAAGGCAGCAATCCTGAGCTGGGCTGAAGCTGGAGATCCGGCTGCGGTGGTGATGGTATTTCGTACATGTTGTGTGGCGCTCGCGTTGGGTTCGCGGGGTGTTCAGGCACCGTTGGTGCCTCCGCTGCAGGGGTTGAACTCCTCAGCACCTCAGGAAGCGTGACCTCGCCCTTGACCTTAGCGGCAGAAGGGGTGCCGTGGCCGTTGGCGCGAGGAGTAGCAGCGGACTCATTGACAGCATCCACAGGAAAGCTCAAAGACGCGGAGGACGATGCGGCGCCAGAGGCTACTGAAACGGAGGTGGAGGACGCAATCATTGTGTCAACCGTGCGTATTTTCTGGAATTCACTTTCGGTAGCACACTGAGTTGGTATTTGCGGCGAGTTCAAGATGGTGGCAGAGCTGACGAGAGGCCAGTTCATGAACTCCGAACGGCGCTGACAGCTGCCTGCGCAGGTAGACAGAGATACATCGCCCTCTTCTTTTTCAAGATCATCCGACTTGCTTGTAACGCTAAACTTCCCTGTGGACGCATTTGCACCCAAGTCGCCAACAGAGCCGTCGTTCGTGGGCGATACCGGCTGATGATCCTCCTCATCCTGACTGTGGTGATCGTCTTCTACGTGTTGTTGCTGCTGCTGCTCTTGCTGAACAGGATCCTCCTTATCTTTTTCGCTCGGTTGCTGCTGCCACATGATGTCCTTCAGAACCAGTGGGGATGCCCCAGTGGATGGCGACAGCGAGGTATCGAAAGCGCTTGCGTTTGCTGACGGTGAAGGCTTCATCACGACATTCTTTGTATGCAGAATGCTCAAAAAGTCCTGTGCGGCGTCCCCGTATTGGAGTGGAATGATCTCTGGCGGCGGAGCCTGGGCCGCATTGGCAGCCTCCTCCGTCAACAAATTAGCCACTGAGACACCAAAGAGCGCAATTCCCTTCAGCGTAGACAGCTGCACTGTGTCCATCTCCCCCAGCAGCGTCATACGCTCCTCCGTAATGAGGGGAAACTGCAGACACCCATCTCCTTCCTTGAACACACACAGCGTACCATCGCACTCTACAAGGTACTGCTTCATCGTCGAAGGCAGGATGTCCACCAAGCCTGGCGGCGAGGCAGCTCCCGTTGCTGTTGCTGTTGTGCCGCTCCGCTCGGACTCCTCCTTCTGGCCATTCAGTCCAGTGTTCATGCTGGAACGGGTCAAGCTAGCGCTTCGGTTGCGGTGTTGTGGTGTGTGCTGGGGTGTGCGCGAAGACGAAGCGTCGAAACGTGGCATCGGGGTCTCTGGACAGAACTTTTCAACTCCAGATCCAGTGCTTTCTCCTGGTACGTAATCCTCGACCTCCTCAAGAGTACTGGGATACAGACCTTGCACGCCTGTCTTCATGGTGTTCCGGTTTGCAAAAGAGACGTAACGCAGAGTAGAATGATTTTGTAAGCTAGCAGATTGTGGATGCACGGAGAGCTCCGGAACTGTCCCTGGAGCATTCTGAAGTAGCTGCTGTGAGGCACCGAGCGAGTTTGCTGTTGCGTTCGTTGCAGTGGTCGGGACGGTGGCGCCAGTGTAACCCGTTACCGCACCTATGGACTGACGGTGCTGTGGAGCGCCCAGCCCTGTGAGTCCTGTGGCTGCCGTGTCACCCTCTATCGCAGTGATGCGGTTAACTTCTGTCAACTGATGCATCTCCTGCAGTTGGTGCAACACCTTGTTCAGAACCTCACCGCTTGCTGTTTCGGTGGATTGTGCGTCAGGAGGGGCGGCGGCACTCAGCATTGCCGCGGGAAGCACATCCACGATAATATTCGTCAACTTTTCGTCCACGTTGACAAACACGTAGGAGCCGTTGTGCGTATGTTGTGTGCGCTGATGCTTTACAATCTCCTGTACAAAGGGCATGAGAGCGGCCACGTTCATTGCAAACGTCTCCGGCACGCACGGCGACATCACCACCGCGCGGACGCCCCGAATGAACCGTAGACGCCGGCGCAGGTTTGCTGCATTAAGCGTGTCCACAATGTGTCCACGGTTCGCGTTCAACTGCGCAGCTGGAAAGCTCATATTACCAATTTGCGAAAAACTCGCGTGGAGTTGATTGCCATTGGAAGGGTGGATTCCTCCAGCTCCGCCTCCCGCTAGCAGCGCAGTATTGCTGTTGTGCAGCTGCCCCAGTGAAGGGCTAGAGAGTACGCCCGGCGCTATCGTAGGATTGGCGGTGGCGCCGTTTTGCCCGCTTCCAATGGCCTGCGTCATGCGGTCCAGCGCGGAGAGACCACCACATCCCGTGCTGCTCCCGCTGAAACGGTGCCGCTGCGGTTGCGACAGTCCTAGCTTTGTTGATAAAGAGATATCCATGTTGACGGTGCCGGTACTCCCAGCACGCATGAGCACGTCCTTCTTGCCAAAGTTTGTGCTGGATTCACAAAGAGGAGATCCAAAAGACGTCCCTTCCTCGTGGATATGTGTGGGCTTCGCGAGATTGGCGCTGAACGGGGTATATGTCATGGCCAGAGAATTGGTGGTACTCGGGTCAGCTGAAGTGGATGTCCGCTCCAAGGCGGTATCGCTGCTGTCAAAGTGGCTGGGAGCCCTCTGGATATATTTTGGTCTGTCCAGATGCACACGACGTTGCCGCTGCTCCTCCCGACTGCCACTTAATGGATTGCTGTGACTGAAGCTGTTGCTGCGCCACGCTTGTGCCCCGTCCCCGGTTCTCATGTTCATTGTGTGATCCAACACGGTGCTGACCACCGCACGTTCCGCGTTGGCCGCGCCAGAGAACACCACGCCGCTTGCAACGTCACTGACCGCTGCTTCCTCCTCCTCTTCCACGTGGTCTGCTGTGTGAGCATCCTCCCATATCCCATCTACGGCATTGCCACCACTGTCTGTCTTGCGAGATGCACGTGAACACAGCCCCCGTGCTGTATCAGACTCACTAATAGACAAGTGCCCAGTGGTGAGCCGCCCACAATCCTGGCTCGCCCGTGTTGCACTCATGCAACGCGTCTGCTCCAGCGTCCCAGGGCCCCCGCCACTGCTTGCGTTGATGCACACATCTGACGAGAGCAGTGCTCCACTCCACTCCGACGCTACGTCTCGGTGCACGTGACGCTGATCGGGTGCCAAAGCCGTGGGCTGCAGCAGCGGTAGTGCCTTGTTGTCGCCGCTACCGACGTTGCAGTGCTGATCAACCGCGGTAGGGGTAGCCGCCGTCGCGTTAGTGGAGGCTGTGTTGTCCCAAGTGGGTATAGCGGTTCGTCTTTCTGGATCCATGATGGCGTTCAGCACTGTTGGTTGTAGTGGAGATGAGATAGAGATGGGAACACTACTGTTGACTGGTGAAGGTTGGCCGGGCGACGCAGTTGGCGCCGTTTTAAACCGTTGAAGGAAGAATAGAAGCATGTAGGCCCGCTCCGTCTCTAGCTCCTTCTGCTCGTGATGATGCTGCTGCTGCTGCCTTTGAAGATGCTCCTTTGGTAAATGATGTAATGGGTTGCCTGGACTCGTAGGAGCATAGCTGCTTGATGAATGCACGTAGCTGGGAAGTTGTAAGGTAGGGCGCTTGACGCTGCCCTTCGTAGCATCACTCCCAGTGCCCGCAGTGCTTTGCTTGCGTGCAGAGGTGCAAGTATACGTATCCTGCCCGTTCACGTGCAGCGTACGGCGCGATAGGAAGGGGGTTCCAGGTAGCGAAGAAGGAGGCTTGTGCTGAGTAGTCAATATGACAGCATCACTTGTGGGCACTGGCATTGCGATCGACGTAGCTGCCTGCTTCGAGCAAGGCAAGATGACATGATCCACATTATACACAAACACGCCGTAGTAACTACCATTGACAATTGAATAAAGTGTCAAAAGACGTTCTGCCGCGGGTATGAAAAGTTCAGAGATGCTGATCACCTCGGAGAGGTTGGCGGGGGCGGTGTTATCAAGAGGCGGCGGCGGGATTTGCAAAAACGAGACCGGCATGGAGGAGTTGTTGGTTGAGATGCTGTGCCCGGTATGGCCAACTTCACAACCCGCCGCGTTGGCCATCGATGAAGAGCCCACGCAGCTGACAGAGGTACTGAGGGTCAACGGCGTGCTCACGGGCTCGCTCGGCTTCGAGGAGCCGTAGCAGCGAAACGCATTACCAAAATCCCTACCCAGAATCTCGTTGATGTGGTTGTAGTCTAAGAGCTCCAGCGCAACCGCATTTGCGTAAACAATGGGGAAGCCACAGGCTGCTGCGGCTGCTGCGGCTGTTCGCGTTGATGTGCTAAAATTGCCTCCGCTACCGTCACTGTGGCCAAGTTGGTTTGAGTCCATATTCAAGTCGCCCTCTTCCATATCATCATTATTATTGTCTTGCCTACCAGCCTGATGACTCTCCGTAGAGGTTATCACAGGAGGAAGCTCCAATTGGTTCACCTCGTCACATTCCGCGTCATCCTCATGTGACGGAACAGATAAACTGGGTACCGCAAAGGTCGTTGCATTCTGCGCGTTGCTTTGCTTGCAGTGCTGTCCGTTTAGTTGCGCAATTTTCGTTGTGGCGGTGGTCTCGCATGAGTCGTGGGTCGTGCCGCGCAAGGCGTCCTCAGTGTAAGGAACTGCGTTGGCCAAATACTGCTCTGTCTCACTAAGCTGTGGCGCTGTGGTAGAGCGCGCCGAGAAATGGGAAGGTTGGGAAGTGCTGCTGCTACTGAGCTGTGTACCGTGGTCGAGGGGAAGCTCACCGCTGCTGTCCTCAGTGTGTCTTTTTGTCTCAACAGTCGCGTAACCTTTGTCATCGCTAACCGTCCCAGCAGCACCAGCAGCAATAAATGCCGCGTCGGTCACCATAGCAGTGAGAGGAGCACCAGAGGCAGCAGTGGAGCCTGGACTGGGTGGAGTACTACTATCGGTCGCATCAGTGGTCGTCGCGCGCACATTCATATTTCTACGATCTTTCCGCTGCAGAAACGACAAGCTGTCAAAGGAACCACACGCCACAGGGGCACCGTCGCTGGACACCATAAAGGCGTGCCGTTGCTTTTCAAAGTACTTCTCATTCCTCACGATGATGACGGGGCAAACAATGTCTTCCACGTGTTGCTCCATCGCAGTACGAAGAATACTCAAAAGTGGGTCCGCCACATCGGAGATGGGATGGAACTTCGGGTCCTTCCACTCATGTCTGCCAGCCGCGTCCTCTGAACATTTCGCCGGCATTTAGAAATTCCGATTATTCTTTCCTCAACGTGCTATCAGCTTTTGAACAGGAGAAAAGAAAAAAAGGCTGTGCGCCGTCACTGGTGTATGTGTGTGTGGCGAGGGTGAGGTTTGAGTGAGTGAGTGAGTACCGTTTGTGTGTGTGTATAAAACAAAAAAAAACCACAATAGACAGTAAGCAACAGCTGGAGAAAGAAAGAAAAAAAAAGATAGATATAGATATATAAAAAAGGACAAAGAGCAAAAGCAGTTTCTTGTTTGATATAACAACAAAAAAAAATAAAAACTGGGAACAACTTTGTAAGAATAAAAGAAGGAAGAGTAAAATATAAGAGATAAAACTACCTAGCAAACAATCAAAAAAAAAGGCAGTACTGTATGTCTGCTTTTATGTGTTTTTCCTTTACTTTAAAAAAAAAAAAAAAAAAGATACTCAAGAGAAAGATAAAAAGGAAACTTTTGCCCCACCAATTAAAAAAAAAAAACACTAAAAATGGGTTTGTATAAATATCGCCTAGGCTTCAGCCTTACTTCTTCACAGAAAGAGAAGGAATCTATAGTTAAAAAGAAAAAAAAAAACACTGCAGAAAAAAAAAAATTGCAGTAATGATACCAAGCTACAACAATGTACTAATATATCTCTCTTAAAACAAAGACGTGACAAACAATAACAACAACAAAAAAAAAGAATATAAATGTATATAACAATCGCGTCAGCAACAACTACGGCTGAGTGCAAACTAACAAGTGCACCTTTTTCAAAGTTAACCCTCCCCCCGCAAAAAGAGAACAGAAAGAAAGAAAAAGAGAAGAGGAGATTGTAGTTAAACAAAAAGGGTAAAGAATATTGGCAATATGACAAGTGTTTGATAAAGTCATGTTTTTTTCTCTCTCGTTTGTATGTGAGCGCGCCTGCGGTTGCATGAGTGCTCCACTTGTGCCTCTGCATACTGTGAAAGCCAAAAGACGCTGCCCAAATGGTGTCGCAAAGCGTGTGTGTGTGTGTGTGTGTGCATTTTTTTTTTCATACTGAATAGTATTATTTAACAACCAAAAAAAAATTGAAAAGGTAGAGAAAAAAGAAACTATTACGCCTTTGCGGAATTCATGGAAGCATGAGTGAGAAAAGGAAATAGGTAAAAGGTAAAAAAAAAAAAATCATCTGAAATCAAACAAGCCAACAAATTGCGAGGTTGCTCTAACAATAGCAAACATAATGATAATTACAATAACAATAACAATAATAATAATGAAAGAAAGGGGAGGAGAAGCGTGCAGAGTACTTTCATCAAAAATATAGCAATGATAACAAACATTTCAAAAGAAAAAAAAAGCGTCCTTCAATACCAGTGATACAAAGCATTGTATCCTATATTTATCATTGATTCCCTCCCTTCTCCCCCCTCCCTCCCTCCCTCCTCTCCTCCATCTAATTTACATTATCATCATCATCGTGCTCACTGATATCGCTGGACATTTTTTTTCTTTGAAAGCAAGCACACCATACACTATATCTGACGATAAATGCATAAACTGCTGTTCATCATAAACGTGTGACAACATATCAAAAAAAAAGGAGGCAAATAATTAGCAATAATGTAATAATAAACAAAAAGAAAATGTTTTGAGGGAGAAAGGAACATTGAAAAGGAAAAAAAAAAACATCCCTAAAAGGAGAAGAGAGAAATCTATTATAGAGTTTCTCCGTATCGAAGGATAGAAACGGTACAGTTGCATGACATGTATGAGAAAATTTTCTTTTTTTTTCAAGAAAGAAAGTGCACTCCTCTTTACTTCTCTTTTCCTTTGACCAAAACACATGCTTAACCCTACCAACGCATAAGAGACACAGTTAAACCAAGTCACATCATCAAAATGGCTCCAAAGAAAAACAACAACAACCTGAACAGCAATAGCAGTCATATTAAAACCCATTATATTTTCATTTAAAAGCGGACAGCAACGATGATAAAAAAAGAGGAATCCTTCATATTAGCAATCAAGGATACACGAAAGAAAGAAGAAGAGAAAAAAAAAAGGGAAATGCACGCAGCACCATACACACGTGGCACAAGCGTCACATCTCCTACTCTCTCATCACGGGACGGTAAAATCCAGCAACAGAAGAGAGTTCCGCTCGTGTGGAGCGGATACATGTAATTGACGCGTACGCAGCTTCGTCAAAGTCAGACGTGATGGGCACAAACGCATCCTCGTTTTCGCTGTCTTCGTAACCGTCGCCGCCGCCACCACCATCGTCGCTATCAGCGTCGTCTGCACAAAGTGAGGAGCGCGCGGCGTCATACTGGCACGCCCTTTTTGGAGAACCGATATACCGACCCCCGCCAGCACCACCACCGATTTCTCTTCCATCCGACACAAGCGGTGTTGTCACTGCAGACTCGCTAACAGGGATATAATCACCCAAGAAGTCGTCCTCGACATCACGATCGCTGCCACACACCTCTTGATGATCGTACAGGGGCCCAAACACATCGTTCTCAGCACGACGTGGAGCAGGATCGGCATCGACACCATACGCTGCCTCCACGAGCAGTATCTCCTCGCGCTCTTCCTGAAACTCCTTCACATATCGCGAGGGATTCACAAAGATGCCTGGAGGTAACAATGGTAGCATATTCCCCTCCACCTGCGGTTCGTGCGGTGGACGACGAGGAGAGATGTCGCCCGTACAGCCGCCACGCAGAGATGTCGGGGCGAGCGGCGACGCGGGATCCAGCAATAGCTTCGCAACTAACTCGCTGCCCACGTTGCGTGCATTTCCCGAAGGACGGTTGTATCGATTTCGGTGTAGTAGCTGCGGCGGCGGCACGCGACGTTCCACGCAGGCATCCCAGTCAAAGCCGCGGAAAAATGGAAACCCCTTCAACTGTGCCAGCGTCGCCGTCCGTCGCGCAGGGTCCTTCTCCAGCAAGGCAAACAGCACCTGCTTGGCCTCGGACGAAATACTCGGCGCTTCCGGAAACTGAAGTGGGCTTGTCGTGATGGCGCGGACCGTTTCCTCTTGGTTGCTACGCAGGAAAGGAAAAAAGCCTGTGAGCATGGTAAAGAGCACCACTCCTACACTCCACCAGTCCGCCTCAAAGTCGTAACCTTCTGAGCTACGCGCATTCCCAGCGAGCTCGGGCGCCATGTAGGCTACCGTTCCACAAGACGTGTGCTGACGCATTACACGCCCTGTCGCAAGCGTGTCCGCAAGGTATGCCCCGCCAATGCCTGGCTCGAGTGTAATGCGCTTCGCAAAACCAAAATCAGCCAGCACGAGATGACCGTCACCGTCGAGAATCAAGTTTTCGCCTTTGATGTCGCGGTGCATGTAACCACGAACGCGCAGATACTCCACGGCGATTGCCAGCTCCGCCAAAAAGAAGCGCGCAACGGACTCGTCAAAGTGCCTGCCAGGTGCATTGAGCGTGTGCATGAGCAGCTCACCGCCTGATAAGTAGTCAAGGAGGATGTAGACACGACTTTCTGTTTGAAAAGCTGAATGCATCTTCATAATGTAAGGACACTTTGCGCTTTCCAAGATGCGGCGCTCGCGGCGTACCTCGACAATGTTACGCAACGAAGTAAAGGAGCCCTTGCGGAGGATTTTCATGGCAAATAAACGCCCAGTGAGACGGTGGCGCACTAGCATGACACGACCATAAGACCCCGTCCCGAGCACAGTCAGATATTCAAAAGCAGAAGGCCCTGTGGGGACGCAAATACGGCTAGATACATACGCAATAATCCGTTTCGGCGCACGTGCGATGGCCTCGCAGTGCCCTCGTGACTGCAACTCAGTCATCAGGAGCGTCAGTCTGCTGTACCACGATGCTCGTGTGTTAGCAGATTGAAAGAAAAAGTGGTGGACAATGCCCTTGTAAAATAGTCTCAGCGGAAACACAACTATGCGCAGGGGCTGCTCACTAGTGCGGACGCGCGCAAAGTGTTGTGGGTGCAACGCACATCCAATACGTGGAGAAGCGCCGCCACGCTCCATGGAGGCCAGTGGTGGTGGATCAGCAGTGCCGGGGATATCACCTCTGGCACTTTCTAATTTTTGCCCGCCAGTGCCGCGACGGCTGTGTTGAAGCGAAAGCACGTCAGGCTTGCTGATGAGCTGATTGTACGTGGCTGCGCTGCTCGCAGGCACCGAAAGGGCAAGGACCTCGCCAGAGTCTACACGCACACATACCATACCCACCCGCGCCGGAGATGCGCTGCCTCCACGCCGCGTGCCGCCGATTGTGTGAACCCCCGCAACATCTTCCGGCTCACGCCGACTATCATAGCTTTCTTTATCCATTGACGGAGCCAGGTCCAGCACCTCCGTCTCATCTGGGCCGCTGAGTATCGCAAGATCACCCCCGCTGACGCGAGCGGTGTTGATAAGCGCAATGGGTGTGTTGTGCTCCGCAAGAGCGAGAACAGAAGAGTCTTCACCGAGTGCTGAGAGAGCCGTGGCGACTCCATCGTATAGATAGAGAAACTGCTGTCTCAGCGATAATAGACGAGTGCAAAGTCGCCATACGTAGCGCTCTTGGGTGCCAGCGGGCTCGTTGCCATCCGTGCCAGGAACCGCCATCACACGAACGGCGTAGTGGATGACGTAGGCAGACTCCTGTACAAGAATCTCGTTGAGAGGGTCACGTAAACAGTGTGAGCAGCGTGGCGCAAGATCACTCCGCAATAAGTTACCGTGCTCCCTAAAGAATATATTGGCCTGATTGCAAAGGACATCGTACGAAAATGAAGCGCCCTCAAGGCTGCTTCGCACTGCAAGCAAAGAGGACCCGTTGCGAGGCTCAACGCTAGGGCCACGACCGCCATATCTCGGTGTGCTCGACTGCGATCCGCTGTGTATAATAACTGGGGCAGACATAATGGCAGCGGGCTCGAGCCCCCCGCCCATGCTGCTTCGCAGTGTACTATCGTGTCGCCACGATGCACTTGTTGACCACCACACCCCGTTGGTAGATGCGGCAAGGTCTGTGCTATTGGGTGAACCGCTGTTTGAGCGTACACCCACGCTATGTTGTCGCTGATGTGGCGGTTGTGGGATCGATTGTTGCTGGATCAGGAGCTGGCATCCTGCCGTGAATGCCAGGACGCTACGCACCTGATTGTATTGCCTAAGAAGCGAGTTACGCATCGCGGAGGCAAGCACGACCTCGACACTACCGCTCCCCCCTCCTCCTCTTCCAATTGGCAAGATGTTCTCTGTAGCCAGAGCGGCGCTTGTGTCGCCGCCGCTACTGAGAGCCAAGGCTTGCACATCAAGCACGGTGTCGGCAAAGAGGACGACAAAAGCGGTGACATCTTCAAATGAAAATTGCATATGGGCAAAAACGCAGCTTAAGGACTGGGTCACTTCGTATAGAGAAAGACGCTGCAGCTGGGACGGAATTGTCTGTCCTACACCACCAGCGCCGCCACCACGGCCACCTCTCCTGCTAAAGTCCAGTTTTGATGATCTGCGCGGAGAGGACTGCTGATTGGTGTAGAAGCCCCCTCCATGACTCGCACTTGAGAACCCAGACCCAGACCCCAGACCCCCTGAAGTCATTGGAAGCATCGAAAAAGCGGAATCACGCCCACCCTCAGCCGCCATCGCGGGAACTGGCAAGACGGCATCGGATGAGAAAGAGAGTGTGCGTGCCTTCTGCGCGCACAAGAGAGTATCAGCGCTGAGCCTCAGAGTAGGCGTGGAGACCTTCCGCAGATCAGTCACCACCGTCCCCATAGAGCTCGCACGGCGGCTCATCGACATCAGTAGCGCGTTAGAATAACTTTGGTCTCCAAAAGATGATACCGTGCGGTGACGCTGGGCTTGCTGGGTTTGAATCCGATACAACTGCTCCTCAGAAAGATTATCTGAATTGCTAGACACCACACTTTGATTGCTGTAACGGAGAGTACCACCACCACCACAACCACCGCCTGCGCCTCCTGCGGCACCACCCACGCCAGCAGCGCTGTCTGCTGTCATGGACTGCGTGATGCCTGAGCTGGTTGTGGTAGTGTCATGGCCGTGCCCACACCAGATGTCACTAAGTCCACCTTGGGTACCGGAAAACCTTCTCCCAGTCGCTTTCACTGTCGCTGTCCCTGAACCACCAGTCATTGTTCCACTGTTCCGTCTCGTGCCACTCGTCACACCCTGGTGGGACCTGAAGTGATCCACTAGGATACTATTGCCTGGCGTTAAAACATCTCCAGCTACCACTGCTGCATCAGCATTAGCAGTAGCCGCTATCGTGGTTGCCGCCACAGCAAAGCGCCTTCCACGACACTCGCCAGATAGTACGTAGGCCATGGCATCCACAAGGCACGACACCTCTCGATATTCCAGAAACATCACAGCCATCTTCACCGACACTGGCAGCTCTCTCGCTGAGCCTCGCGGACTTGCCATACCGCTGGTGACGGCGCCATGGAACGTACTCGTGCCAGCACCAGTACCACTACCGCGACTAAGGTCAAGTCCAGTGACGACATCACACAAGTTGGGCCCGTTAGGCACCTGCGAAAGTATCTGAGGCAAAGCAGGTCTACCTGCGTTGAAGCCGCGATTGCTCCCACACATCCCATGTTCCCCTCCCACCTCCTTCGGTGCAAAATCATCTTCACACGAGTCCTCATTCAGCCCTACTGCCAGCAGCCTCTTCGTGAATGCGTATACAATAGTGTCAAACTCCTTATCAAAGAAGGGCCAATCAATGCTAAGCTGGCAAAGAACAGTGGATTCCGCAGAGGATCGCTCCGCTTCGAGAGTCGCAGTATGTGCAGTGCTCACCGGCGACGAATGTACGGATCCCATTAGTGGATAGTTATTGTTATTATTTTTTTTAAATAGCAAACAAAATAAAAGAAAGTTTTGTATATCTGCGAGACAAAAAAAAAAAAGAAATGCTAAATAAACAACAACAACAAAAAGAAAATCAGCAACAATAATGAATGTAGAGCTTGCTATAATCACGTGTAGGTTTCACAGGAACACGATACCAAATCGACTGAATGTATAGCTGCAACGATAGCAAGGAATTCGGTACACACACACACACGCACACACTTCAACAAAAAATATGTATATAAGAGAGAGAGCTGCTTTGACTCTAATCCTCACACAGGCAAGCAAATATGTACTCACTACGCTGTAAAGCAGGTGAAGCTCTAGCTAGTAAAAAAAAAAAAGCACTGCTCTCCTCTCAAGGTGCTTCACAGCGAGCGGAATGTGCCAACTTCTCAACACTTCACTTTTGCACCTCCAACAGCAAGCAAAAATGAAACAAGTTCTACTTTCTCCAAAATAGTCAAAATGTATTTTTTTAAAAAGAAAGAGAGAAAGAGTGAATGCGAAAGAGGGAAAGAGAAGTCAAGTCACACACACACACACACGGACACACACGCACTTTTGAGATATTTAGAAGGGGGGGGGGGTATAAGATAAGATATAATTCTTGATATTGCACACAAAGATATTAAGACACACTCACGCAACAGAGAGGGATCGTGTACACGCAAAAAAAAAAAAAAAAATCTCAAATGAAAAAAAAAGAAACTTGAAATTAAATAGTAAATATATATAAAGAGAAAACAAAGTTTCCTTTTTACTATAGAAAATGCAAATAGAAAAACAATTTTAAAAAACCCAACTCACAATGCACCCCCTCGTAAATCTACCTTTCCGTTTGGGCGTGGCGCAAGTGCTCAGCAAACTTTATCAGCAAAGAAAGATAAATGAAAGTGGGATTTAAAAAAGGAAAGAGCTGGGCAGTTTTATAATAATAAAAAGGAAATGGGAAAATGATGGTGTTTATGAGCTTCAAAAAAAAAAAAAAAAAAAGCTACACACAAAAGGATGAGATAGAGAGAAAGTCAGCGCACAAGTACAGTACCCGCAGTGCCTTCACTAAATATACACTTGCAATAACAGAAATAAAAGCTAATTGACGAAAAAAAAATCCTGATAGTGTAGCAACTTCTTGTTGTCTTTACAGGATTCAAACTCTTCGTTCCCGTTTTCTTTTCCTCCTCTAACGGAGTTTTTATTTCCTTTGTCACTCCCCTCCACACACACACACTGAGCACGATGTATATATATCGTTACTCAAAGATGTCTCTTCTATTTCCTTCTTCTATCCGACACTCCAAAAATAAACAGCCTTCAGCAGAGACGAAAAAAAAAATGATAAAAAAGTTATTAACGTTGTCAATATATTTACAATGAAAATAAAAACAATAATAATAAGAATGCTATCTTATGCACCAAAAGCCTCTGCAGACGCACAACACACAATTTTTCTATTCAATTTGCTGATGTATAGTGGTTTCGCGAATGAATCTGATATCTCACTAGGCAATAAGGCGTAACACAGTACTTGGAGAAGGAGTCTGATGAAGCGCTTTTTGCGGTATACTCTGTGAAGTATGTAAAACGCGTGAGATGCACGTTTATTTATTTATTTATTCCTTTCTCTTTTTCTCTTCGTTCTCTGTGAAAGAAAACAAACAAACAAACAAAAAAGAACAATAATTATAAAAAAGAGGTTTCTCTTCACGTGTTCGTCCAAAATTGTGGAAAAACAAGTAAACAAAATAGATAAATGCTCTATTATTATTATTTTTTTTTGCACAATAAAATATAAAAAGGAGATGACAAAAGATACTGGTACCCCTTGTATACACGTTGACGATATATAGAGGGAGGAAAAGAAAAAAAAAAAGTGAGAAGAGCACAGATATAAAAAAAGTGAACAAAAAAAAAATGGCGCACACAGTGGCACACTCTTTCTTATAACAAAGAAGAAAAAGGAGCAAGCGTTGCGCAGTGCAAAAGCAAGGCCCACTAATGTCTCAGGTAAAAAAAAATATGAGTGAGAGCTCAGTTTATTCCTAATTGACTATGTGTAAGCGACTTATTGATGGGTAAAAAGATAATATATAAGAAAAAGAAAAAGAACAAAAAAGAAAGAAAGGGTACAGGTGGATAAACACACTTGAGACAACCATTTTACGCAATAAACTCAAACTTCTCGGGCAATGGCAAATATATAGTATAAGATTCATTATAGTCATTCATTGAGAAGCTATCTTGAGCAAATAGAGGAAGAACAAACATGTGGCAAGAATGTCTCCCTTCTCTACTATCATTTCGTCCTGTTCTGCGCACCAACACTACTAAAATAGCTTCTCATTTTTTTCCTTCTATTTTTTTTTTTAAAGAAAGAAAGGAAGAAAGAAGGAGCCATGAATGGACACAAAAAGAAAAAAACTTTAACCACAAAAAAAAAATTAATAAACGATAAAAAAAATTTGGGTAATGGGCAATGAAGCGACATTTCTTTCTAAAGACTACAAATCGTTTTCGCTCCTTTCACTGTGGCTGCTTTCATCTTTCTCTGGAGTCACCGGAGTTGAGTCCGTATGCGCTCTCTTCGCACGTGCGACCTTGCGCGGGGTGCGCGGTGCCTTCAGCACCGGAGTGCTCGTGCTCGCGGTCCTTGTGGTGGTGGTGGTAGTGGTGCTACCCTTAGAGGTCGATGAGGCCGCAGCAGGTGCCGTAGCGGATGTCTTCCGAGCTCCCGCTGACGACTGTGTAGCCTCAGCACTCGGCAATACTAGATGAAAACTACGCCCAACTACAGGTCGCTGTGGTATCACTGTTGTCACACTAGGTACGTAGTGTTCACGGTCGTATGGATGCACCACACCTGCTGCGGCTTTCGCATCGAGCGCGCGTGAGGCACGAATCTGGCTTGCGAGATCGTCTCCGTCCCGAGGGTATTCGGCCGAGAGTGGCAGTTCGCCCCACATCAGGGCACCATCAGTAGTGCTCTGATAGTTATAATAATACTGCCTAGTGCCCTTGCCTTCTATGCCCTGAGCTCGCCCCGATGCACCGCCAGCCATGGCGGAGGCAAAAGGATCCTGCGGTGTTGCTTCCGCCACATTTTCCTCTGGCATGCGTGGCCTCGGCGGCAGTCGGGGATATTTCTTAAAGGCGCCATGATGAATCGTTGTGGTGACACTCGGTGCAGACAGCGCAGCATTACTGTGCGTTGCTGTGGATGTCATCCCGAATGCAAGTGAGGCATGATGAGGCACACGACCTGGCCGCACCTCTTCGGCGGACAGCGTGTAGAAAGCAAGAAAGCCCTTGTAATCAGTCACCGGGGAAGGCGGCAGTCTACCAGGGGTAGTGGCGCTCTTACTGCTAATGTTGCTGCTTGTGTTACTGTTTGCCGAACGACACGCAATTGCAAAGTCAGTGTAGGCGTTTAAAATAGCCTCCCTATACGCCGCACCGACCACATAGCGGTCTGGCATTTCTGTTTCGAAAAAACAATCCCTTCCCTCCGTGGCCGTGGCCGGTGTCTTCATCTTTGCTATATCGTGCTGAGAAGTATACACGGCAGCTTGGGACTTCCATAATTGCACAATGGGATGCATCTCCGCGCGTCGCTGCCTCGTCGTGTCGGCAGGCACCACTGTCACACCACCGCTACTTCCCCCTTGCTTCCCTGCTCTTACTCCTTCGTCGCCATAGTACTCGCTAAGACTTCCATCGATAATGCCTGCGATGGCCTCATCGTACAGGGAGGCTGGAAAGGATCCTTGGCGACCCGCCTCCTCAATACGCGCCACGCGCCGTATATCACGCAAGAGCTGCACTTCCAGAGCTGCCTGCGCCTGCAACTTCTCTTCTGTGCTCACAGAGTCCTCCACCATTGCGAAGATGGGCCGTTGGAACCCCCTGATAGCGCCTCCCATTCCTCCTTCTCCTCCCTCTGCGCCACGTACTAATGGTGATGGCGATGGTGATGACTGCGCAGGGTCAGGCAACCACCACACAGTAAGTGTACTGTTGCTTTGAACCTGCGAGGGACGCAGCAACCCATTCCTCTCCGTGTCCCAGCGTGCAGCAAGCTGCGGGTGAGTTTCTGAAAGAGGACGTGATGCACGTACCTCTGCCGCGCCATGAGCCTGAGAGCCATCGCTATAGTTTGAAGTCGCATGCAGTGGGTTCACAAAAGACGACGTAGATGAACGTCCTGCCCCGTCTTGATCTGCCTGCTTGCCAACTTCATTGCTCATGTTCGGCCCACCACTGTGACACTTGGGGCAGCAGCGACCTTCCTTGCGTATGCGTTGTTGCACGGTTGCCTGATAGCTGCAGGCACAGCGAGGGCAGTGCCACCACACAGGGTTGGGATTGCTGCACAAGATTGACTGCACGTCAGTGTCATTGAGCTCAGGAATCCAATCATCGATAAGGTCTGGACGCACAACAGCGAGGCGCTTACGAGGCCCGCCGAAAAGTAGTGGTGGTAGTGCTGGCGAAGCATCTGATATTGGGTCCGTACTAAGAGGGGGTATAGTATTGCTCACCTCACTGAGGGAAGAGGCGGTTGGCGCCGCAGAAGAACCAGCAGCAGCGGCGCTACTAGAGCTGCAGCCCCGATGTTGTTGATACGCGATGGCATTGTTTTTGTTGCTGCTACGAAACGACGGCATGGCACCGCCAAGTAGAATGCGAGCAATGACACGCTTCTGCATGTTTGCCTTTTACAAAAAGTGATAGGAGCAAAATTCTTTTTTTATTTAGGTATCGTATGATTAGCTTGTTGTTTAGTAATTCTGATTCTGAGCACGCTTAAGCTCTACTTTCCGCCCCTCTCTCCCCTTAGTCTGTACTACGTGTGTGTGTGTGTGTGTGTGTGTTTGCACGATAAAATAAATAAATAAAAAGAGTCTGTCTGTAATCTCTATATATGTACTAATACGCAAAGAAGAAAAGTCAATACGCAAAGAAGTTTATAAAAAGTGTTTGTAGAGCTGCTTAAAAGGAAAAAAAAATGATGCACAGCTGCTATGAATGCAGTTAAGCAGATATACATATATTTATAATTAATAAACGCCACGAATATGCGAAGTACTAAGCAATAAAGACCTAAATTATACACACGTTCAGATTGTTCGAGTTATGCGAGGGTTTAACACATTAAAAAAAAAAAATCAGTTTAGTTTCATAACAACAACACTTTTTCACAGGAGTCGAACAGTGCAACTAGTAACGCTTTGATGTTGTCTTCTTCTTATCAGATGCACGAGTACTTGCATTAGACTTGGTGCTCTTGCCTGAAATCTTCCGCATCACTTGCTTTGTGAGCGCCTTTGCACTAGTGCCACTCGTGCGGCTGTGCTGCTTTCCCAAGCGCCGCATTTTGTTGTGAATACGTGTGCGCTGAGTGTCCTTGATGAGATCAATGTCGTTCATGAAGGCTGCCTCCTGTGCGTCAAAGAAGTTAAAATGCCTAGACTCCTCGTCCTCGCCATCACTACCAAACTCACCACCGCGAGCCACCGCCGTAGTGCGTAGCTCAGGCACGCCATCTTCGCCCATCACCATCGCCTCCGCACGCACACGCTTGAGTGCATTGCCACTCATCGCCGCCTTGTCACCGGCCGCAGTCGGGTACCTGGCGCTAAACTGAAAGAAGCCCTTCTGCTCTCCTTGATTGTTCTCCTCGTCAAGATCCTCGTCTCTGCCGCCATCATCATCCTCACCGCGTCGGCGTGTGCGGCCAGCCACGCGCTGCCGCGGTTCCCCCGGTGCATCGCTACTTTGCTGCTGCGTTGCTGTCGCAACCGCCGTGCTGGTGGCCAAGAGCTGTTGGTATTCAAACTCTAAGGTGCATCCCGACAGGGCGATCTTCTTGACCGGAGTAAGAGTGCGAGGCTGCACAATGGTTCCCTTGGCCGCCGCCAGGAGCTCAGCAAGTCCCGATGTGACCATTCCTAGCGGCAAGAAGTCCTCCAACTCCTCGAGCTGCGCGGGCTCATTGCTGGCATCACGGAGCAGCAACAGATACCTACTGGCGTTGCTATTAGGCATACCAAGGTTACTGACGAGCATTGTGCCAGCCTTGAGCTGAGACATGGTAGCTGCGATGCCACCACGAGCCGCCGACCCTGGCGCGAGCGCCACTCGTTCGTCTGGAACGAAGCCGCCAAAGATGGTCTTTGTGGTGCTACTGCCGATTTCAAGCAGAGCGTCCTTATCAACGCGCACAATGGAGGTTTCCACAAAGGGCAGCAGGCCCGCCGCCCGAGCCTCTGAAGGGTCGTTAAAGGCAAGCTCCGATGTGTTGACACGCAATGCGTGCATCATGTCCATCGGCGGCAGCTCCCCCGTGCACATGTAAGTGAAATTGGTCACAATGCGAGGGCGGTGCTCCGGCAGTGGCACTAAGATCCTCACCGCCACTGGACGCTGGCAGTGCGGGAACTGAAAGGAGAAGCCTACTTGCATATGTGCGTCTGTGTGTGGTCTTGCTGAATATAGATAAAAATATTAATTTTAAAAAGGAAGGTATCTCTGTGTACGCACGTGTGTGTGTGTGTGTGTGCTTCTTTGCTTAATGCTAGCAAACAGTGTTGTTGCTGCTGCTAAAAAAAAAAAAAAACATGTAAAGTGGAAAGGAGAAGAATATTGGTTTAGATACATAAAGAAGTAAAATCATTACTACCGTCCATAAACTACAACAACAAAAAAGCTTTAGAGCACTTTGCTGCTGAGCTGTAAGCAAAACAGTGAACTCTACAAAACGATACGAGCCCTCTAGTACGTAAACGCGCATCTGTATATATGACACTCTTCTTTTCAACATATATATATATATCTTGTTGTTATCGTCCTGATAAATCAATTCCCATATGTATGCATCTATTTACCAAAGCTAAACAGCATTAAAAAAAAAAAAAAAAGAAACTCCACCACAAGAAATAGGCATACACAGTTACGCTTACACTTTACTTCCTCTGTGCTCCCCTACTCTTCTTCACCGCAGATGCCTCATCTTCGGCGGCGCCGCTTCCACTTTGGGTGTCACGGTGACGCTTTACACCAGCTGCTCTAGACGTCCCATCAGCCTCTGATGCGCTACCTTTTCTCACCTCTTCTCTGTCGGCATCATCTTCGGAATCAAGCTCGCTTCCTTCTGAGCTTCCACTATCTTCGTTGCTGTCATCATCGTCGTCTGACCCACTCCTGTCCTCTTCATCGCTGTATTCACTCCCTTCTTCATCATTGGAGCTACTAGAAATGCTAGCAAGCGAGGCATCCTCGTTGACCTCGCCCTCTGCTGCTGCTTCTTCTTCTCCTTCTGCTGCTTCTGCTGCTGTGTCCTCCTCATTCTCCTTCTCGTCTTCGTTCTCGTCCTCGCCCTCGCTCGCCACTACGGCGTGTTTCTCCTTTCCTCCCTTGCGCAGCGCTCCAACCTCCGCAGCCAGTAGACGCTGCATGTACTTGTCCCGCATTCGCGTCGCGTGAAACCACTCCCTGCACGCCTCCACGTCACGTGCGCCGCCAGCACAATCAGCAGCGCCAGAGGGGACGCCAGCGACAACAGTGCCCGTCGTCGACGAGCTCGTTACTGCTGCCGTAGCGGTGACGGTCGACAGAAACATAGCGACAGGGACTTGTACAGCTCGCCTTGCCCTCACAGACTCCCTTAGCACCTTGAAGATGCCAGTGGCAAGCGCGAAATTGGCCATGTTGTTGTCAGTGTGGTGTGCCACCGCGCTAAGCAGCACCTCGCTTGCGGTTTGCGTAGTTGGAAAATGACGTTTGTCCATGCGCTCCAGCACGAGGAGCGCGTTACGATGTACGTGGGTAGGCACGTCCTCAAGGTTCGTGAGGATAGCGTTGAAGAAGGTGCATAAGTACGCTTCGAGCTGCAGTGGATACACCGGGGCATTGCCACTAGATGGCACATCAACTTCAATCGCAGCAGCAGCAGCAGCACTAGTAGATACCTCCTCAGATGACCGCTGCACGTAATCGCCAAGAATCGCCCCAGGTCGGACAGTTGTCGCAGCAGTGGGTTGCTTTCTCTCCTTTTTCTTTGCTTTTGCTTCATCATCATCATCATCAGCAGTGCCATCACCGCTTATCCCGGCAATGCGCAAGAGTTCTGACATTCTTCGCTGTTGTGGTCGCGCATGCGCCGCAAAGCTGGAAGCAGTCAACGTAAAGCCAACGCCGCCTCTGGAGGTACCGGAGCTACGCTCGCCTGTCTTGCCTGCAGTTCCTGCACCGGCGCCTGCGTCAGTGCCGTTCGTTCTGCCAGCTGCAGCCAGCACAACGCCCAGAAGCTTCTCTGGTAGCTGCGCTGAAGGCAAAAACTCCGTCATCAAGCAGCTCAGCAGGTATCCAGCACGCTTGCTCTCGCCGTCAGTAAGGCCAACAAAAAATGCAGCCAGTGCAGAGACGAGGGATAGCATCATGTTCACGACCGCCGCCTTGTGCTCGGCATTCTTCGCGGTCTCACGATGTAGCCATTGGAGAAGGTGGCCGACAAAGGCAGCGTCCTCCATGCTCAGCAACGCGCGAGGGAGCAAGTACGCGCTCGCAAGGGCACACGGTGCGCCAGGCAAGGCAAATATCTGCGCCACGAACGTAGCGAGCAGACCCGCACGTGACGCCGCACTGGACTCCACGAGAGCAGCGTGCATCCTGCGCTCTGCTCGAATCGACGCCATCTGCGTCACCAGCCACTGAACTGTGTAAGTCTCACTGGTCTTTGTGCCCGCCTTGCGCAGACACGCATCCACCTCCTTGGCAGCTGCATCATACGGAGCATCCTCAAAGATAAAGTGAGCCGTAGTGAAGGTGGAGAGTTGCTGCAGTATTGTGAAGGGCACGGTGCAGGTCTGCGCTAGCCATGCCCACTCCGCGGGTGACGTCTCTTTTATCATACTGAGGTCGCAGGGAGGTGGAGGCGAGAGGAACAGCGCATCCAGAACGGTAACATCACCGCTGTTGCTGTGAGCAGCAGTCGCCTTCGCACAAAAGCGTGAAGCCAAGCGCAGTGCCATGTGGGGCATCGCGACGGCGGTCAGGAGAGCCTCCGGGGGGCCTTGTGGCATCATTTCCTCTAGAATGAGAATAAAGTCATTCAGTGAGTTGAAGTCCTTGGTGGTGGTGAGCAGCACTGTCTCCATTGTGCCTTCGAGATCGGCTTGAAGCTCGTAAATGGTGGAGTGCAATCGACAGAAATGAAGAAGGAGATGTTGCCCAAGAGTGAGCGTGCGGGTTCTGCGTCTGCGTGCGGTCTTCTCAAGCGCTCCGCTGCCCCCACGAGGAGTAGCGCCCTCTTCCTTTTTATGCATTTCCACTTCCTCCTCTTGCGCAATGTCATTGACGTCGTCGTCATCATCGTCATACTGATGCTTGACTGGAACAGTGCACTCCACCTGCAGAGCACGCGTCAACGCTTCCCTGGCAGCAGCCACGTCCCCAAGTGTGAGCCACCTCACCCAAGGCCCAACGCGAAATGACTCGATGGTGCCACGGCCAAACAGGCGCGTCACGGAAGGACAGGCAAGCGCCTTGAGCTGCGTTATGTTGAACTGCTCCTCGTGCTCGGCAGTGCGGTGCGCGAGCTGGTGAAACAGCGCACGCACCAACTCCATCCCAAACACCATGTCTGCTCTGGTGCTACCACGCAGGGACAGTTCAGCGGCGCGCAGCAGCACTCCCCCGTCCAGTCCGTCCACGTCAAGGTTATCGCGCCATAATGTGGCGAGAAACTTCGCGATGAGGCCAGCACGGTTGGTAGGCGCCTCCAGTTTTTGCTCACGTGCGTAACGCTGCATGACGGCAAGGCCGTGGTGTAGCGCAAGGGTCAAAATTGGGCCTGGCAGGCCTCGCAGCAACCGCGTGTGAATGTCTAGAAAGCCGTTCTCGTAGCCAACGGCCTGCGTGAGGAGACGATCAATGACAAAGAGTGGGTCTGCAAAGAGCACCTGCCGAAGTTCCATACGATACACGTCCACGCTGGCATCGTTCATGCGTTTTAGACTCTGCGTAAAGAGAGCTCTCTGTTCCATGCTGCACAGTACCTCGTGCGGGTAGCGGCGAGGCACGTTGCTGCTGCTGATCGCCTTCCCCTTATGTTGGGTCTGCCGACCACCGTTGTTCGGCAGCAGCCGCGCTGCCCAGTCCATGATGTGAAGGAAGCCAACGCTGCTGTGGCCTAGGCCGACGCGGTGAGCGCCGTCACGCAGCGAGTCAAATATGTCTTGCATGTAGGCGTAAACGAGGTAGGAAGGGGTCATCACACGCAGGCAAGGCATAACCAAGTCGACGAGAACCGTCTCCGCAAGAACAAAGCACTGCTTCGCCTGGGTGATCGCGTTCCTGGTGCTAGTTGTTGTGCCGCTGCTGCTGTGTGTGAGCTCCGCAACACACCCCCTGCACAAGACAGCGAGACGTGCAAGAAGAGGTGCAATAACGGTCTGCGAGGCCGCGTAGGTGCTCATATGGCGAAGTAATGGGAATATATCGTATAAAACGCCAAGCTGTAGTCCGCGTTGCTCATACGCAGTATATGTTCCTCTTGCATCTTCGAAATGTTCCTGTTGCGGTTGATCCTCCCATGCAGAAAGCCAACGGCTGAGAACGCGCATCAGATATACCTGCACATTCACTGTGCACGGCATGCTGCGCTTGGGGATAAGAAACACGTTAACGCCAGAGCGCTGCAGGTGCTCGAGAAGTGCAAGGGCGACGTCATAGTACCCTGCAACAAGAAGCTCCAACGCAAAGCGGCACGGAGACACTAGCTTCGGAGTCACGGTCGTCACTGGCGGCGGCGGCACCACTCCCGCCGCAGCCCCCGTCGCAGGCTGTGGTGTATCCTGAACGAGGAACTGGGTCCATACGGGAAGAGGGACTGGGCACACCAGCTTGCTAAATCGCTCCCCAGTGAGCTCACCGTGGCGCGGAAGCGTCACAGGTGCTACTTCGACTGCATCACAACCTCGCGACTCTGCAAGCGCCCCTCCACGACCTCGACGGCCACCACGTCCACTATACGCGTCCTGCGTTCCCACCCCACCACTAGAGCGCTCATCCGCAACAACAGGGGAAGCAGCGGGGTTAATGATCATTTCCATGTACGCACTCATCACGTACTTGTGCATAGCAGTCGTAAAACGGCTCAGGGCGGCACTTGGCTTCACTGGATCGGGTCCGGTACGACCATCATTGGGTTCTGGTGGGTCAGTAGCAAAGTGGTAAAGCAGCAGCGCGGACTGTGCGTCGCAACAGCCACAGAGCAGCACCGTCGTAGCAAACTTCTGCCTTCCCTCCGTCTGCTGCGCTGCGGTGAGGCCTATGCGAAGTTGCGTGCTAAGGTAAAAGAAGTGGGGAAGCAGCAAGGAGCGCACTCGCAAGCGACGTAGCAGTAGCCCTAATGGTGGAAACTGCCTCAAGCGCCACTCGCAGCTCGAGCACCACCCTTGCGCAACATCTCCAATTGGACGTCGCAGAAGCCATGAAACGGTTGCCATCTCAAGGGCCTCTAGCCCCTTTGCCTCGGCCGCAGCGCTGATGCCAGTGCTCGTAAGCGCCGTCGTGATTCCCACACCTGGCGCAGCAGCCGCAGCAGCCGCAGCAGCAGTGGTCCCGGCGCCAGCACCCACACCACTGCCTTTCTGCATCACCGAAGTTGCATTCCGCGTGCCGGGAAGAATAAACTCCGCGCACATAACAGCACCAAAGATAGTGGCGACTAGATAGCCATGCGCGCTGCTCTCGCCCATCACGTGCCCAAGTTCCTTGGAGCTCTGCCCAAGAAGAGTGAGAAGGTCCATTTCAGCAGCTGAGAGTCCCTGCATGCTGGCTGAATCGAAGGTGCTGTCACCGCCCGCCATCATTGTCGCCGCCGAGGGTGCACCCTCCCTATCATCGTTCTCATCACAACCTTCTCCCTGCTCACCAGTAATATGCTGCACGGCTCGCACACTCAGTTGCCCATAAGGAATGCGCTCCATCGCTGCGCGCCATGCCTGGATGAATTCATGCAGCACCCGCACAAGTGCGGCGGTGGTGCCGAGTGCTTGTGTGACCATATGTGGTGTGCTTGCTTTGAACAGCAAAGCGGCTCGACGGAAGCGTGTGCGTGCAATGGTTTCCTTAATGAGCGCTGGTGAGACACACCCCCACGCCCTGAGGCCCTCCAACCTCGCTTGTCGTCTCTGCTCCGCTGTGAAAGCTCCGTAAACACCTCTGCTGTCCACCTGACCCTCCCTTCCTTCCACTTCTTCGTCCTCGTCGTCATCGGAGATGGGACTCGACACTGCGGCCACCTTGCACTGCGCAAAGAACGTGACCCACTTGGTAAGGTCCTTGCTCTGCGAAGATAGCTGCTGTAGAAATGCAAACAAGCCCGTGTACCACACCTGCATCACCGCTGCTTTGAGAGACGCCACCCGATCCTTGGCGACAGTGTCGTCGGGGGATGTGTAGGATGCGTGAAGCAAAAAGACTGCGCTAGCCAGCCCCTCCGCAGCGGCGCACACGCCAGGATAAAAGGGTGGAGGAGGCGGCGCTGGTGGTGCCACGGCACTGGTCACTGCACCCTTGGAAGCAGGCGAAGCTGCTCTCCCTGCTGGGGTCATGCCTACCGTCTCAATAGCCATACCTGAGGAGCCACTGCCCGCAGCGAGAGTGTAAGTGTGAATACTGGTGCTCACAAGCACGAACAATCCCTCTAGCACCTCGCCCACACTCGGAGAGTGACACAGAGGTGGCACAGAAGAGGTCACATCACTAGGTGCAAGCAGCGTGGTGGCTGTCTCCGTAACTTTTAGAAAAAGATCATCAAACTTTGGCAAAGCGGAAGGAGACAGAGATGTGCACTCAGGTCCGCACATGATGACTTCCAGAAGAGCCCTACTAAGAGCATTTTCAAAAGTTGTCTTGGCAGTTGCCACCTGCTCTGGTGTCGCTCTCTCAGTGATGGAAAGCAGCTGCCAGAGAACTTCGCTAATGGTCTCCTCAAAAAGGGTAGCAGCGACGCTCTTGTGTGAAGCTGCAGCTGCACCAGCAGCACCTGAGCTACCTGTTGACATCAAAAGAGAATCTCGTGACTTAATTCTCCCTCTCAATGTGTTGGTGTGTGTGTGTGTGTGTGTGTGTGTGTGCGTGTATTTAAATTCTAGAAGGAACTGCTTGATCAATAAAAAAAAGGAGTTAATTTAATTTCCTGTATAAGCAGCGATAGATACAGCGTCTTCCTTCCCGTTATCTGTGTACGCTATGCACCTTCTAAATGTGTATATATGTACGTATATATATATATATATATACCATGCAAATATGCTAGGTGCAAAATGTTCAATGATAATTTCAAAAAAAAAAAAGGATGATGACAGGAAATAAATGCAATGTTAGGCGGTAAAATAAACAGCAAAAAAAAAATAAGGAAGGGGGAACCGCGTAGTCACACTCCTAGCTGTTTAAAGAAAAAAAAAAATCAATTTCTGTGAGAGGCAGCGGGCCATAGCTACCAGGTGCACCTACCTCACCAACGTGTAAAGCAAAACAAGGTTTAAATATTATTGGAGTTTTTAAGTATTTTTTTTTTTAAGGAACAAAACAGATGTGTGCTTAAACGGGGGTAAATTACCAATACCAAAGCTCTTAAAGAATTATTATCCATCCAAAAATATAGATAGCACCACAAACAACTAGAAAAATAAATAAATAAAGCAAAGAAAAGAGGAAAAGGGGGAAAAAAATGAGAGAAAGCGGTTCGCCTCTCATTTTCACTTTGTTTTCAAAACCCCTCCTCTTCACTTGTTTTTAATTTATCCATTTTGATTTTATTCAATAGGAAAAATTACTGAAAAAGACTCTGAACAACAACATCATTGCGACCGCTGTTTTCATAGGAGTTGGCCACCATAAACCCAACTATCTTCGGGCGTGGCTCGTAGTTTACAGTCTTTCCCTTCGTAAGCTTATGAAACCCTTTACGCGCGGCCTCCCTCTCCGGCAGCAACTCCGTGTTCATGTCACTCAGTTGCTGCTCCAGTCGAGAAGCGACAGCGCCGCCACGCTTCACGAGCTCTCGCACAAAATCTGCGTCGTCAAACACCTCGGCATCAATGTCACCTTCCGCCATCTGTAGAGCGCGTTGTGTCTTGGCCTCCGCAGAGGTCCAGCAGGCAACGTGGCCAGGGTGCGCGAGAATCGCAAGGTGCGCACGATTCTTTTGAACCTTTTGGCGAAGACGCAGTTTCGTCGCCAAGATGGCTTCGATCTGCTTAGAGAGAGATTGGGATATGGTCTTGAGCTTCGCGCTGTTCGCCTGCACGAGTTTGCCACCCCACAGGTCCACGCAGGCGCTCGCCTTCTTGATAATGGTCTGATGCTGAGTATTGATGGCGAGAAACGTCGGTAGCACCTTGCCGCCCTTTTTAATTGTCTTCTTCTTTTTTTCTGTCGTCGAAGACGGCGCCTTCTCACCAGATGCGTAATCACTGAGTGTGGTCAGAAGTTCCACTAGCTCACAGCGCACGTCGTTGTAGCCCTCAGCAATCCGCGCGGCAGCTTCATTCACGTCCTCGCTGCCTCCTGCTCCAGCGCAAGCGGTGATGTTCCGGCCGGCCTCATCGTCTTCGTCTTCGTCTTCCGTTGCAACACCTTCGGCATCTGTAAAGAGAGACAGCGCGTAGTACTGAGGCATCCCAATCGCTCGCGTCACAGCAGGCTGAAGCCTCACCCGCATGCGCAACAGCTGAGAGTACAGCATGATATAGTGCTTGATCGCAGATTGAGTGCGCTCCCTCGCTTTGACCTCATCCGTCGATGAAAAGCCACCACTGCTATCCGCCGCAGCGGACGCCCCAAGCACACTAACCTGAGACTGGCGTAGGTTCTCCAGTTGCTCAAGAATGCCCAATTCCTCGCCTCCAAGCGGCCCGTCGGCGGCCATGGCGGCTGCAAGGGCACTACCACTCAGCGCAACACCGGCACCCACCGCGCCACGCTTCTTGCGCTGCTTCTTCTCCAGCCAGTCGAGGTACTCCTCCTCGCTGAGGTCCTTTGCCCTACGCACCTTCTTCTGCTTTTGCATCCCCTTGTGCTCATGATCATCATCGCTCGCCTCGTCCTCTCCCTCCTCATAGTCGCCATCCTCGTCAAAATCGTCTTCTTCTTCGTCCATGTCGCCATCCAAATCCTCGTAGATCTCTTCTCCTTCCGCATCCATATCCGCCATGTCGAGCGCACCAAAGATGTCGTCCATCGCGGCCTCCACGTTGACAGGTGTGGCGGCGTACTTGCCCTCGGAGAACGCAGAGTCCAGAGGACCGCGCCGGCGAAGTTTGTTAGGCTCCCCGCCCTTATCCGCGAAGGATCCTGCGCGTGCGCGCTTGCGTGAAGCAGATGATGCCAGCTGCTGTTGCTTCGAGCCACGAGGATGCCGCCTTGCGTTCGCACCGTCTTCGCCGTCAGAGCCGCTATCCCCGAAGGATCCACCGTCGCTAGCCATGTCGTAGTCCTCTACAATACCAGAAAAACCGCCATCGTCCCCCCACTGGGCATCTCGCTCTGCCGCTACACGAGCAGATGGATCTAGCTGCTCATTGACAGATTCCGCAAGCGTCTTGCGCTTCTTCTTGAGCGCAAGAACAGTGTCGCGAGAGGAACTCGAGACAAAGCGAGGCATTCGTTCTTTTTATTGCTTCCTTGAAAAAAAAAATGTAACTTCAATAAGTGAGCTTGCCCTCCTTCTCTGTCTATCTACCTCGAGTTTAAAGCGGGAGTATCAGTGAAAATAAAGGCACGGATATAAACACGCACACGCACACCTCTAACAAGCTCAGTTTTCTCCCTTGAGATACCCTTTAGAAGAGAGCGTGTACTTGTTCTTTTAGGCTTGAGATGGCAACCATTTTTCAATATTCAGAGAAATGATGGAAAAGAAAAAACAAAAGACAGAAGACAAAAATAATATTGATTGAAACGCTCAATAGCAGAAAAAAAGGTTCGTTGTGCCCTCTCACACCCTCAAACAGTGGCATGAAAGTACTTCATTCATTCATATATATATAATTGAGAAAAATCAAGTGCATATATGTAAGAAACACTTATGTGCGTCAAATATATATACATAAGCCCCTCTTAATTTTTGTTGTTGTTTTGTTCAAGCACAAGAAAAAAAAGTAAGTAAATAAGAAGATACGTCAAACATACAAAACAAAAAAAAGAGCAGTTTTGTGCAGTTACTGATCGTATCTTTGAACCCAAAGTATACCGTACTAAATAATAATAATAATAGTACAAAATGGTCAGAGAAAAAATAGTGGTGGTAATGCAAAGCAACAAAACTAGAATTCAAAAGAACAAAGAAGTTTTTGAAAATGGTCATGTGGCAATATAGGGCAAGCACACAAAAACGTATACACTGCCCCCTCCTCCCCCCCCCCCAGCTCGGTTTCATTTTAAAAGTAGAAGAAATAAAGAAATTAGCATAGTGAAACGGAACATTTCACGCTCACACCCAGAAATGAAGAAAAAAGGGAGAAAGAAAGGAGCGAATGATAGCAAATAGCACAGGGCTGATTTAAACACAAAGAATGCAGAATAGTGAAAATCAAGTTAGCATCTCCCACTTACACTTGCTTCTTTAAAGGAGCAATGACAGAGTTCAAGAAAAAGAGTCAATACAAAAAGAAGGACAAAGCTACAAAGCTAGTGCTTGGTGCGGAAAGCCATGCAAACCAGGTAGCGCATCTTATACTGCGCAGGGTTATAAATGCTAAACTCGGGATAGCGTAGGCTTGCTCGCTTGATGCGTGGGAACTGACCAGTGGAAAGCCCGGATTAGAAAGCGAAAATTTGAGCAGCTCTCCAGTGACGAAACGCTGCGTCCAACCTGTACCAAACTCCGTACAAGGTCACAACGGCTTCATCCTTTGATTCGTGAGAAAGCGCGCCGAGAGCCTATATTGCAGCGACAGAGGGTAGTGCCGTTATTGTCAGAAAGAAAAAAAAATCGTTTTTAAAAATAAAAAATGATTTCTGTTGCAAAAGATACTGTTCACTCCACTTCGTGTGCTTGTCTGCAAGAGTATGAACAGGAAATGAAAAATACGATTACCCTCCCCCCAGTTACCTTGATTCCCTAGCAATCCTGGTAGATACTCTGAAAAGAGTACAAACTATTGATTTAAAGAAAAATGATACCAAAAAAAAAAAACAGGATGTAAAATCAGATACAAAAAATGAACTATATTTTTTATATAGCCCTTTAGTTATTGTTTTCTTCTCTTTCTCTGAATATTAACAAAAAAAAAAAAACGACGAAAATAGGAAAAAATGAGAAACAGCAAAAAAAAATATTGCAGCTCACAAAGGCAGTGATGCTTCTTCAAATTTACGTATTCATATTGCATTATTTCCACATTGAATAGTTTGTTGTGAAGGAGTTTTACTTAAACGTGTGGCTTAATACGCGTATACAGTTACTTACTTATCTCTGTGGACAAATGCGTGTACACACACACACACAGGGCGGCATATAAAATAGAGAGATGGCTTAAGCACACATACACACTCTCCCTCTCTGTCCCTTTACTTGTTCAGCCCCAGAGCTCTGAGCTCATTCTCCAGGGTACCCCTACCTCCACTTCCACCTTTTCGACCGTCATCGGAGAAATCGTCAGAGGTCTCGCAGTGGCGTCGCTGCTTTACCGCCTTTCTATTCTTTGACTTTTTCCCAAATTCATGCTGCTGTTGTTGTTGGTGCTGATGAGGGAGTTCCTTCTGTTGACTGAGATTCGCTTTTGTGTCCTCTCTACCGTTGTTGCTGAAGCTGCTGGTGATCGTCAGCTGTGCCTCCTTCACTATCTCTTCATGCGTGCCAACATCTGCATTTTCATCCTCCTCCACGTCCACATCATCTTCGTCAATTTCACCGTTCTCTACCCCTGCGAAAGCCTCTTCACCACAGCCAGGCTGTGCCTCGCGCATCAGCGTCGCAACCAGCGCGCACTTCTCTGGGGTGTACTTGGTTGCCATGCGCTTGGTTTTAGGCAGTGGCTTCAGACGTACTGGGACAGAAGTCAGCTTTCCCATCGCATGCAGCTGCTTGTACATGTACAAACGCCGGTTGTTCTGGCTGTACATGTGCGTGCCATCAGTAAAGACAAGAAGAAGGGGGAGATTGTGGGGTTTGAGCTCGCCAGCAGCAAATTGCTCAAGTGTGCTTTGGATCGTTCTCCCGCAGGAAAACCGGGGGCGAATACGGGAGAAGGTGAAGTAGATGGTGGTGGGGTCGACCTCCACCACACTCTCACCATTGCAGACGGATGCCTTGGGCATTGAATTATGAGTTTGCCAAAAAAAAGCACACCACTCTCTGCCACTTGAAAAGAGAAAGAAAAAGAAAAAGAAATATATTCAAAAAAAAAAAAAAAAATGCTATCGCAGCTACACAGTAAAGACGTGGATAATGCGAAAGCAAAAAGACCTCTCTTCCAAAAATTGCAACTTCTGGCACGTTGGACAAAGCGCACAACTCCTTCAAATTTTCTTTTCTTTCCTTTTAAAATAATAACAATAAAAAAGTACGTTTGTAGAAGTATGTAGATCGTTGTTACTGATTTTTTTAGAATAAATAAATGAAAAAGTAAAAAAAAAATGTGAGTGAGAAAGATAATGCGCATAAAAAAACTACAGACAAAAGGAAATTAAAATGAAGAAGCAGGAGCAATAAGAAGAAAAATAGTAAAAACTTTTTTGCTTTCTTTGACCCTCTCTCAGTGCGCTTTATGCAAATCTATTTGGATAAACCTCCTCTCACATTGACTCTACACTTTAGTAGGCTCTTCTTGCTCGCACCCATTCATTGACTTTTTTTTGTGTATTAGCGCGCACGCAAACACACGTATATCAAGTGAAGACAAAAAAAAGCAATAAGAGATAAAAAGAGAGCAATGTCCTTCTTTTCTCTCTCTCTTTCTCTCTCTCCCCCCCCCACCTGTGCTTATTCAACAGAAGCATACGTGCGCATGGGGAAAGCGTGACCAAACGTAAAGTAGGCACTCGTGTTGTCCCGCATCTCCCTCGATACTTTCCTCCAGTACAAAACAGCACGCTCCTCTAATGAGATGTCATTGTCATCCTTCTTACCCTCCTTTTCCGCGTCAGCGGACTCGCTGGCTTGCATGGCAACCTCAATAGGATCGTTACATCCAGCCGCTAAGAATGCAAACCTCCCCCAGTGGAGATTTTTATCCGTTACGACTCCGCCAGCGGGGGTTTTGACGTTTTGCGGAACGTACTGTGAAGGCGCGAAGACACACCAGTACTCGTTGTTCTCGGCGCCAGTACTCACAAGCTGCTCTGTAGGCTCGAGGGTGATACATGGGTAGGCCAGACGGAGAGAAAAATTCACTCCGGAGGTGGCGGCAACACTAGCAAGCATCGTGTCCGCTGGGGGCTTCGGCACCAACTGCACATCCAAAACACGGTCTCTCCAGTAGAGCTGCTGCTCAGGGTCTAGCAGCAGTGGGGCCTCCGCGCATCCCCTCCCCTCTTCATCGCGTGCCTCCGTCTCGATTGCAGCTATCTCAGCAATAGGGAGCAGGTGTGCCAACAACGGCTCCACTTGACTGACAAACTCATGAAATCGGGGCACTACTTTTCGGTCTTTCATAGATTCTTTGAGAGCCATGGCACTCCTCACTTCTTCAAAACTCCTCCCAAGCGATTCAAAGACATCCAGACCTGTATACGCACTTACGGTCCCTTCTGGCATCTCAGAAAGCGAGCAGTTCAATACCGGAGAGGGAGAGGAAAACGATGGGGTCTGAATCGCCGGGCGTGGTGTGCGCTGCTGAGATACAAGCGGCTGCGCAGGAAGCACAAACACGCTGCCACGACTGGCGACACTTACAGATGCTGACAGGAGAGAAGGCGTCCCTGATGTGTGCGGGAATGAGCACACCGTTGTGCTTCCCTGTAGTGGCTGCTGTGCTGATAATGCCTGACTCGCATCTGACTGGAGCCTAGGCAAGACGGTGAACCGTTGCCTCCGTGTGTACTTCATGGGCAACAGAGCAGGCTTCTCAGTTAGCCAAAGAAACTTGGCAGCAATCTCCTTGGCGAGTGGTATCGCACCAGCGCACAATACCTCGATAAGGCTGAGCACAACAAGATCCAGTACCTCCGTCGCGCAGTGTTGCACAATTGAACAAATGCGATCCTCTGAAAGACTGTTCACTTCCACAAAGGGGACATCATCGTGAATGGCGGGGGCCATGCCTGAAATGTTCGCAAATAGCTCTCCCATGAGGGACTCGAGCACGTCCGCTTTGATTTTGCCCATCTCAAAACGGCCACTCTGCACGACTGCCGGCGAAAAAAATGTTTCGAGCTGCAACAAATCAAAAAGATTCTCTAGTGTGTTGTTCATCTCACACGAGTCTCGAAAGGAATTGAACTCGACTGGTGAGTCACTGTACTGCCACTGCCTATCTGGAAAAAGAATCATAATGCGTGACGAGATGTGCGTGCCCCACGCGCAATCACCAAAGTATTCCTGACTTTCAAAAGCTATACGACGACGATGCGCACGTAGAATGTTGATGTGGTTTCCCCCAGGTTTGGATTCTGCTTCTAATGCAAAGCATAAATCAAGAACACCCAACTCCACAAGCAAAGAGAGCAGCTCGCGCAGGTGGGTGGCACGCTCGTGCAGTGACCATAAAGGTGAGACAAGCCCATGTACCCGCGCCAAAAGAGGGGAGGAGTAGAGTGCATGTGCCCACGCGTACAATGCATGCTCAACAGAAAACCCACGCATTGCCAACAGTGCGAGTGTGTCTAAGCAAACCTCGTGGGACATGTGACTTGCAGCGATAGAACGATTATTGAGCAGGAAGTGCCCACGGACCCCGAGATCGGGCTCCACATCAATCTGACAGAGACGGCAGTAGTAGTCAACATCGTCGTCAGTGAAGCCGCGACTCTTGCTGCTGTCCCCTCGTTTTGGCCCTACAGCAGAGTCTCTATCAATCCCATCATCACCATCATGCGCTGCACTCTCAACATCTCCCGTGTGACGAAAAAAGAAATTAAACGGCGAGTCTCTTGGTAGTGGGCAGCGCAGTAGTCGCCGCTGTGTAAAACGCGTCTCTGCAGGACCCGCCAAGTCGTCCGGGACAAGCTGCGTCACATCATTGGTGCCGACGATAGAAGAAGAAGACAGGGAAGACCGCGTGGTGCGTGTCGGCGTACGCAGTCGTCTCGTTGGCGCGGTTGATGAGAAGGGTGATAACGACGACGACGAAGAAGAAGACGCACTCGTAGCGCGCGAAGCGGACGTGTTACACCACTGAGAGTAGCTGTACGCTCCCTCGACACGCTCAAGCGCGTGCAGGTGGCGGGTTCGCGTTGAAAATGCTCGAACGATAATGTACGAAGCAGCTAGTGCCTTTGTGTGAGTGCACCATCGCCGCATGCTCGACTATATATATATGATAGTAATCTCTGATTAAAAAAAAAACAAAAAAAAAACGGAAAAAAAAGGGTTGAAAATGTGAGTGAAATCAACTTTCCGTCTACACTCGCAGTAACAAACAGCGATTGGGTATACGCTAAATAAGATGCTATTGTTGGAGAGCCTCGCCAACTATTAAATAGTAGAAAAAAAAAAGAAGCACAAAAAGAGCGCAGTTTTCTGAGAGAAAAAAAAACAATACTTTTCACAATTTTGACGACGACAACAACCACGATATCTCCCCCGTCCACATATATATACGCATGCACACACATATTCATATATATTTGTTTTGTAAACTGCAATGCACCCCACATTAGATCCACGTGTTAATCGGAATCACTATTAAAGAACCCGTCCACATCATCCACTACCTCGTCCTCCCCCTCCCCGCTGGGCTGCCCCTCAGCGTCCACCTCTGAACCTTCTGCTTCACTACGTTTGCTGCCGCTCCCCTCACGGGAGTCATCGCTCTCTTCTTCACTATCTGAACCACTCCCCGCAAGAGCGCCTAAGCCGCCAAGAATCCCAGCCTTTCCTCCACCGTACGCCTTGTCGTCCTCATCATCGCCGCTGTGATGGTCGACCGCATCGCCAGACAAGGGCGCGAGAGGCGTACTACTTGCGGCCTGATCACTCAGTATAAATCCTCTGTATCGCTCACTGAACTTGAAGAATGCGTCCGCCTTGTTCTCCAGCCTGGGGACATATGAAGTAGAAAAGGGATAAGGAAGGTCTAGCGGACGTGGACGGATAGAGATGCAGTGCGCACACTTGACCGTCGCCTTGCGATTCTTCGTGTCCAGCTCCACGTTCACTGTGTTTCTACACTGGCAGATGGGACAATCAAAGCTTGTCAATGCGTGAATACCGTGACGGTTGGCATTCTGGTGATAGTTGCGGGGGTCGTAGTCGTGCCCTGATCCCTTCTTACTCTTTTTACGCTTCGCCTTACTGCGAGCAAGCGCGGTGGCGTGCTTCGATAGCTGTGGGGCCTTGGTGCTTAGGTCCGACATGCTGCTACTAGTGAAAAATGATGATCTAAATCTCAAGTCCTTTCTTGCACCTAATACGCGCGCTAAACGGCAATTGAGCGCCTATATACGAAAAGAAAAAAAAAAATGTTTTTTTTTTTCTTCTTGAGATCGCTATCTAGTTTCTAGGTAAGTAATAGGAGATAAAAGTGATGAGTCAAATGGGAGAGAAACAACAACAACAACAACAAAAAAAAAGCATGATAATTATAACAATAATAATAACTGCCGCATTTAGTGTTTTAGAGAATGCAGTTGAATTATGCCAAAAAAAAAAAAGGAAAAGTTGCAAAAACAATACCGTCAAAAATGGGAGAGATGGGAGAAAGTAATGCGTTCTGTTGAGTCTTGGCTGTTTTTTCTTCCTTTTTCTTTGGACTAATCATATTCGTCCCTGAATATTGCTACCCAGGTACACAATGTGCTTTCCCTCCGTGTGCCCCTCTCATTTCTCTCTCCCTCCTTTTACCCCTTGTTTTGAAGTCTGCAAAATCAGTGTATATTGAAGTAAGAAGAAAGCGAAACAATACAAACAAAACAAACAAACAAAAAAGACAAAACATATCATTGAGTCCATCGCTTATTATCGAAACAGCTCACCTACTGAAACAAGGCTGCATATTCATCATCATCATGGCCACCAAGCGCGTTATCCACATCGTGCTCCTCCTCGCGAGGTGCGAAGTAGTGGGAAGTATCCTCCATGTCACTATCGTCCTCAGCAGCAGCACTACCACGCACACGTTGACGGCTAGCAGCAGCCGCAGTAGCACTACGGCCACCACGAGCGACTCTACTCAGCTCAGCGAGATTCTTCGCATCACCAGTCGGCACCCCAGTGGCCTCAATGTTGTGGCCTTCCAAATACTGCCTATCGAGATTCATCAGCTCCTCGCGAAAGCGAAAGAACACATCTACAGCCTTCTCCAGTTTAAGGATTGGCCAGCGACGGCCCAGACCTACCTTGCAACTGCGGCAGTACACCGTCGCATCTCCCGTTGCGCGTGCGATCTTCACTGCGATGCTGCTCTTGGCGTCGCACAGAGGGCAATCAAAGCGTGATGGGATCTTGTACTTGCTCTCCTTCTTGAGAGGGCCATTATTAGACTTCTTGCGCTTGCCACCCATGAGTGACTCTTGTCTAACTGCGGTTGGAGTGCTGGTTGATGGCTTTTGCTTTTTTACTTTCAACTTCTTCCTTCCTTCACAGAACTAGATTACGCCTTCAGTGTGTTCTTCTTTGTATTTTTTATATACCCTCTCACCATACATGACAAGATGAAAAGAAAAAGAAAAAAAAAGGGGGACCAGATTGGTAGAGTAACAAAAGGAAAGCGCAAAAAAAAAAAGACAAAAAAAAAACGTTCGGCATTGTATCGATCATGCAAACGGAACTACTACTCGTTTTTACTTCAAAAATGAGTAGTCAACTATTCTACTCTGGTGCAGTAGCCTAGACATCCGCAATCTCAGCCCTGTCAACAACATTTTTTTAAAAAAAAAAAAATGATAATGACTTTATATTCACTTTTTTTTTAAAAGGATAAATAAGCGCCACGCGCAATTACTCGTTAATAACAGTGTCATTCATTTTTTAAAAAATATTTTTTAAGTCTTATAGAAGTTGCAACCACTTCACATGCTACGATTGCTGAGCGCGCCTGCTGTTCCCTCCTCCTTTCTTCATTCATGCAGAGTGAAAAAAGAAGGAGTCAAGAAAGACTAGTGAGACCTGTAACGCTTCTGTCCAGCCCGGGTACCACCGCGCGGTGGCTGCTGCTGCTTCCCAGCAGTATTCGTTGTCTTTCCTTCCCTAGATCCAGCGGGAACAGCTGCGGCAGTGGCGGTTGCCTTTGCCTTCTGGCGAGCCGGTACAGCGGCCAAGGCCTGTTCCAGAGCCGATGCCCAGTTGGACTGCAGCTGATGCTGCGACTGAGCGAGAAAACGATTCGCCTCCGCACACCACCACTCTGCTGTGCCGCGGGTGTGTCGTGCCTCGGTCTCCGCTACAGCCGCTGCTGCCGCTGCATCACCTTCTTGCTTCTTTTCCAGCTTTTCTTGCTGCTTAGCGGACATGGGCGCCTTCGCAAACATAAAGAAGTGCCGCTCATACCGTGGTGGGAGTGTGTGCGCCACCTGCGCTCCGAGTTCCTTGTAACGAGCCACCTCACCATCGCCTAGCTCCCCGCTTGCACCGGTTTTACTGAGAAGCAGGTGAACGTGTCCGGCACGCATTGCGCGAGCTGTGCGACCTGCCCTATGCACGTACTGTGATATGGAGTCCGGGGCGTGGTACATGATAACATGGCCAACGTTGGGGATATCAATACCACGCATTAGTGCATCAGAAGCCACAACGCATGAAGAAGGGGTAAGCAAGGCGCGGCGGCGCTCCGCCTCAGTTGCCAAAGTGGTGAACTCCACCACGCCCTTCACGCCGGCTGCGGAGAGAAAGTGGCCCATCACACGTGCCTCCTCCGCGGAGCTGCAAAACACAAGGATGCCTGTTCCTGCCATGTCGTTGGTCTGTGGGTACTGCGCAGGGTCCTCGTCGGCCGAAGCGACGCTCGTGCTGGTGCCTGTACCGGCCTTCGCCTCGTCTTTGTCTCCCTCCTCGTTGCCTGCCTCCTCGTCCGCTAGACGCTCCGCTTCAGCGGATTGCTTTGCCTTGTTCCGCTGCTGTGTCTGCTCAATCTTCAGCAGAAGCGTACGCACCAGCTTCAGCAATACTGCATGGCGGTATGCATCCTCCACAAAGACAACGTGCTCTTGCAGAGTTGGTGGCAGCGGGAAGGCTGTCTTCACTAAGCAGCCGCTGCCCCCACGCGCGCTTGCGGCAGATGTGCTGGCAGCTGCTGCCACTTCAATTCCCTCTCCACCAGCCAATTCCTGTCCTTCGCTGTCTAGCGCAAAGTAGCGACAGTTGCGCAGGCGCACCTCAGAGATACGCGAGATGCGAGAAGAGAGAGTGGCAGAGCACAAAATCTTGTGTAGTGTGCCCGCTGCCTGCTTTGCAGCAGTACTAGAGGAAATCAAGGAAGGGAAAACCCCAGAGGTACACATCTCGGCTTCCTGCTGACGCATGTGCTCCTCCTCATTCCTCTCCACCACTTTGGCCACAAAGTTGGCGAAGTTGCCAGCAAGCACCTGATCCGCCTCGTCGATGACAAGCAGTCGGAGGGCCGCTAGAGAAAGCCCCTCGGTACCGTCTAGGTGCCGCAGCAAACGCTGTGGTGTAGCAACAAGAATGTCTGTCTTTGAGTAGTAGCGTGCGAAAAGGGTGCCTGCCTGAGGAACACGCACGGAGCGCACCAGCTGCTGCGCTTCCTCTCTTACTGACGCTGTCTCAACACAGAGCGTGGTGGCCGCAATCGACGTGTTGCGTGTGAGTTGGAGTATCTCTCGGTACACTTGCTGCCCAAGCGCACGCGTGGGGACGAGAATAAGAACGCGAAGCTGAGTGTCATCAGCACCGCGCTTTGACTCCGTGATCACACGAAGAGCTGGAAGCAAGTAACAAAGCGTCTTGCCACTACCAGTAGGGGCAGTGAGGCTGACATCCATCGGAATGCCGCTGAGAAGAGCTCTGGCAACAGTAGGGATCACAGCCTGCTGCACAGGCAACGGAGAGGGATACTTGAGGGTATCACGCAATGCCTCCCCTGCCCATGATGCTGTCCCAGTGCACTCTGACCAGGCATCCATTTTTCGCTAGTCTGGTGGAAATCACAAAAAAAAAAATGAGAGTATGTCAACAGCAAATAAATATCTGCTGCCTCTTAAATGCTTCTCTTTCTATGGATTTATGTGCGTGTGTGTTGGCACGTAAAGAACCAAAAAGCAATAAGTGTACTACTGAAAGAAAGAAAGAAAAAAAAAAAGGAAGGAAGGAGAGAAAGACATCGGAATTTTAAAACAAAAGGATGCAATCAAGCTATTGAAAAAAGTAAGACATAGAGAAAAAAAAAAAGGAGAGATAAAACCGCCAATAACCCAGTAAACATTTTTTTTTTTAAAAAAGGGGTCTTTCTCAAAAAAAAAAAAAAAAAAAAAAGAGCTTCTGTGAAGATGAGCGTACGAAAAGGAAGGAAAAAAAAAAATGGCAGAAGGCAGAAAGCAACGGGGGGGGGGGGAACTGACCTTGTTCATTTTGACATTTCTTTCCCTCTCTCACCGCCACCACAGTCACAACAGTATACACACAGAGAGAAAGACACCCTCCCTTGCATTCATGCAGTAGCAAAGCGATACGCGCCGTCCGGACACTTCTCATATACGAACAGCTTCTTCTCTGCCGCAAGCTTTAGTAAGGAGCGTCGCGCACGCGAGTCAATCCCTGTAGTGCGCGTGATCGCCATAAAATGCTTTTGGTCGCGGATCGTCTTCACAGAAAGATACGCTTCATTGTTTCCCATGATGGAGTCATAGACCTGTGACTCAAAAAAATCGCGCTCGAGCGCGCGCGTGTGGATAACTTGTTCGCTAAGATGATCATATGTCGATAGCAGAGCAGCAGTCGATACTAACGAAGGCTTCGTCGTAGTAGAAGTAGAAGAAGATGAAGAAGACTCAGGTTGTGCATCACCTCTGTCGCTGCCTTTTCGGATCAACTTTCCAGTTTTCAACATCACACCGCTAAACTGAATACCAGAAATAGGCAGCTTACGTGTGGAAGCGGGCTGTCGCCACTCTGCAACGCTGATTTGCGGCTTGAAAAATTCACATATGGCATCGCGTGAAGCGCAGCCATTGGGGAGGCGTAGACGAAGTCCTTGAGGATCGCGACGGTCATCGATCGTGAATGGGCATCCAGGGCTAGCGCAAATGCTCTGCATCGCTGAAAAGGTCTCAATATTAGCGCACATTAGCGGGAGCAGCTTGTACACGTAGTGAGGTTGGTGAAATTTGGCGAATGAATTAAAATCTGGTACAATAATGTCGTGTTCAGGGTGGGGCAGCTTTGGGTCCTGTAGCGCGATGTGTGTCATGAGAACAAGGCGGCGCTTCATGTATCCAACAAAGACCTCATCAATGAGATTCTCGCGAGTGACGACCTCCGACACCTGCAGTATGTTAGCCTGTATGATCTTCTTATTGCGGTGCCTGATGAGAACCGCATAGGCATCCCTTTGCATTTTCTCAGCAGACAAGTAAAAAAAAAAAAAAGCTGAAACCAAAAACAAAGTAGAAAAAAAAAGAGAGATAAAATAAAAATAATAAAATGGAGGTTAAGGGGAAAAACACACACAGCAAAGGCAAAAAAGCAATGAAGCTGCAAAAAGGAATGAAAGAAGGTTGCATTTTTGTTTTCGCTTTTTATGTGCGTGTTTACAATAAAAGGAAAAAGTAAAAAAAAAATAGTAAGAAGGGGGAAGACAACTTACCCAAGCTCATTCACAACTACATGAGAAGACAACAACGCAACAACAGTAACAACTGTGGTGACCAACAGAACCCCCTTGCCCTACCATCACGCACAAAAAAACATACATACAGTGAAAGATTTTTGAAGTAAAAAACTCCATCTAACTCACTGCACTCATCGCAAGTGATCTCTTTTATCTATGTCCGCTTTATGACAACTAAATAATAATAATAATCATAATAATAATAATAAAGTCTATGTCATGCTCTTACATTTTTTTTTCACACACACACACACGCGCGCATGCAAAGAGCACTCTAAAAAGTAACTGCGCAATTTGCTATTCACTAATGAATAAATTATATGCCTCAGATTTCCACTGATCAAATGCTCACTGCGCTACAGCACTCGGTAGCCTCTATTAGCAACGTTCTATATATATATATATAGAGAGAGAGAGAGAGAAAGAAAATCACCCATCTTCTTTTCCTTTTTTTTATCGGCCAACCTTTTTTTAAAAAAATTATTGTTGCTCTATGATTGTTGCATACGTAACAACTCCTCGTTCAAGCGGGATTGCTGGAGAGGATCATCTTTGCGAGTGTGCACAATTCTCTTCTCCCTCACTTGCTAACGCTGTCATAGCTACGGAGAGTAGGGATGAGACTGTGACGAACACCGCCGCTACGGAATATCTGCTGATGAAGCAGTGCCAGACTCACAGCCCTCGGCTGGCTGCTGTACACGCGCTTCTGCCGCTTCGCCAAGAATTTCTTGTAGGTTGCCTGCTGGTCAGCAGAGAGCGACTCCCATGACTTTGCCCTGAGGTCTACAACGGGACGATCGAGATCCACGACGTCGGGGGTGTTGACGTCCATCTTCATGAGCTCGCGAAAAATCATGTTTGGGTACACACCGCAGGGCAGCTCAAACTTGAGCTCAAGACACGCGTTGTTGTTCTGTGACACCCAGTAGGGTCTATCGGGCAGCGGCAGCCGTTTGTAAAAACCTTTGGGTCGTCCTGCGTCGGATCTGCTCAGTTCTTGACGGTGAGTGCCGCCGCTACCACCAGCTCCAAGCATGAAACTCGTTTTCCCTCCGCTACCAAGGGCCAGACGCTTGGCAAAGTTCGCGCTCCATCGCTGATACGGATCCCCAGGCTCCCCCGCCTCGAGGTGGCTGTGCAGGCTCAAGCCCTGGCAAGCAATTGGGTGGCGGTACGCGGCGTCAATCCAGAGCGCCGAAGGATTCCCCAGCTGTACGCGGACATCCTCACGCAACGCAGATGCATCCATCGCTGCTTGATCTGCAGCGCCGTCCGCGTCGTCAAAAGAGAGTGAGGACGAGGGAACCGTGGTGAGTGCGCGTGAGCCGAGTGATTCGTGATACGGGGTAAGCACGGTAAGCTCCTGTTCCATCGCTGTAAAAGACGGCGCCAGCATCCGGTAGGGCGAAAAATGAGCCGCACCAACAGCAGTCTGTTTTCCTTCTCCTGTACCAGCTCCAGCACGACCGTAGAAGCATCCCCACTGACGCAGCTCAGGGTTGAACTGTAAGCCATAGCGCTTGAGCGTGACGACGTAGAGATCTGCAGTGTGATTATCCGGCAGCTCCACGCGAGCGCCGGGGATTGGGAGCAGAACGTCCCAGTGAGTATACTTGCCACTTGTAATATCACGCTTGGAGGCCCGCACAACTGCGTTGGTCGCATGATCGCGACTCAAGGCACCGCCTGGACGCACAAGGTCGCCCGGTAAGATGGCAAAAGTGCCGTATCTCTGCAGCCGCTGATTCACCACTTCGTTCCAGACAAAGCTAAGAAACTCGTGCACAATGATGCGGCAGGCATTAGGGCCGATCACGTTTAAGAAAGCCTCTGCGCATGGGTCCCCGGTGGCGCCACTACCACCACCAACACCACGTATGCCATCTATAGTAGTAGAAGCACCGTCACTGCCACTCTGAAGAAGCGTAGACGCCTCCAGCGCATTGTTGAGCACCTTCTGAAGCGCTGTGCCGTGCTCTGCCACCGATCGGCGTCGGGCGCCCTTCATGAAATCACTCAAGTGGTACCCAGAACCACCCATAGTGAGCAACTTGGGGAACGCACTGCCGGTGCGGTGGCGCTCCGCCTGGATAGCAGCGTCGAGATAAAATTGCTGCACAATAATGTGAGCAGCAGCGTGAAACTCTCCCTTCAGCAGGTGCAGCCCTGGATGCATGTTCATGCGGGTGTAAGTGGCAAACCTTGATGTGCCAAAATAGTTAATAAAGCCCTTGTTCCGCACGGAGCGCAACGCCGGAGTAACCAGCTCAACGTCCTTGCTCGGGATGCGTCGCAGCTTTATTGCATATTTATGCCCAAGGCAGTCACCCACTCGTAAGTCGTACTGTGCGCATTCTGCCTCCATATCGGTGCACAGGTACTCGAAGATCTTCTCTGGTGGGAGACTTCGTGTGTCCACTGTCTTCTTCTTCTTTTGCTTGCTTTTCTTTCGCTTTAATTGCGTCTTGTCGATCTCCGCCACGACCTCCTCGTCCTCCCCTTCCTCACCTGTGATCTTGCTAAAAACTGTCTTAATGTGTGCCTGGAGACGGGGATTAAGAGAACCCCCAGAAAGTGCATCGTCCGGATCCACACGGTCGTGAAAAACTACCTGCAGTTCCGACAGTCGGTAGTAGTGCTCTCGCCAAAACTCGCGCTCCTCCGCAGAAACAGTCATGTAGTCAAAAATCTGCATTTCCTGGTGGCGCTCGTAGCGACCTGCGTTGGCCCGTGCAGCAGAAGATGTGGCTTCGCTAATACGATTGCCAACAAGGCGATTGCCCTGTGCACGATTATCGACGTATTCTAGCGAGTGCGTGGCAGAAAAGGATAAATTTGGTGGAAGAAGAAGCGTAACCGTAGACGCGTTCGGAGACGACTGGGGACCCGGTCCAGGCATCGTGCGATCTGTAAAGTGCTGACCACCACCTAACGAGCGTGCCAGCGCTTCGACGTGCGCAAGACTGCTTCCGCGAATCCGTACTCGCTGAAAACTGTGTGTGCCATTTTCAATCACACCAGCGTGCGACACAGAAATCTTTGGTGCGTAAAACAGCGGTACTATGGTTGTGACATCCACGTTTTCCAACCCTTCGAGTTCGTCCATCATGGCTAATCGAAGCATTTCCAGGCTCTCGGACTGTATGTTGGACAGCGTTTCTACAATATCCTCAATCACAAGGTTGTGCGACAGTCCTCTGCGCTCTAGCACGCATTCAATCACCACAAAATCAGTGGCAATAGGAACGTAGCGCGCCTTTTTTTCATTTCTTTGCGTCTTGGCACCACCGCCACCGCGACGGTTTTGTGCAATAGGCTGTAGCGAAGTTTCTTCCGCGTCACCGCTATTTTCCTTGGAGGACTCTATGGCCTTCACATCGTTTATATACTCTCTATTTTCTTCCACCTCCTGCTGTCGATTAATCGAAACATAAAGAAAATCTAAATCACCATGAACGTGCAGGTCTTTAATAAAGTGGCCCCACGCTCTCCATACCAGAGACATGGCCTCCTTCTTCGCTTCTGCCAGCGCATTGTCTTCGTCCTCTTCTGTGCTAAAGACAACGCCCGTAAGGGTAGACACCTTTAGTTTCTTTGCCTGTACCCAAGGAACTCGGATTCCCTCTGAAAACCCAGAACAAGAAACGTTATACTGTCGCTTCTCATCCGCTGCAACATTGAGAAGAATCGAGGAAGACACCGGCGTGGGTTCGTGCTGTTTCTTCATGGTTTCTCCAATAAACTGTCGAAGCATGGTGACACCTGAACTACCAATACTCTTTTGCAGGTGATACAACTCAGCTGAAAAGTAAACTTCTATGTGCGCACGAGGAAGACGATTAGAGTTGTATGCGCCGCTTTCAGAGACAACGTATTTAGCAAGGTGGAACGGAAACTCCGTGCACAAGTGTTCATCCGCAATTAGACCACCTGCAACCCACAGAGAGTAGGAAACATCCCCTTCTCGTGCAGGAAAGAATAGAAGTGGGTTCAAAAATGCCTCAGCAACATCTTTTTCCTTCTTGGCGAAAAGTGTAAGCGTCATCTCCACTGGATCAAGCAAGTGTGTAGACGATGACAAGCTCTTATATCCCTTTTCATTTCCTTCGCTAACCTCTTCTACAAGTCTATCAATAACAGACTGTTGCTGTCCTGTTGTGAGCGTGCCGCTCTGCCTCCTCTCTGAGAGCTCTGCAACCACGTTGTCCTTGACAACTTCTAATGCATTGGAGAGAGTCGTCAAGACGGTCTTTTTGCTTGTCTTAAATTGTTGGCGCTCGGAGGTGATCTTTGAGCTGATTGTAGCAACTACTGTGTTTCCTCCATGCCCTTCTTCCCGAGGTTGTGAGCCTGTTCCTGCATCTACGTTAATCACTATTTTCTCCGGTGTTTCAGAGGTTGTGATTACAGTTGACATATTAGTATCCGGTTTCTGTGATGGCCATACTTCCTTCACAACGTAGTCCTCTGGTGTGGACTTCATGTATGCCTGAAAACCTTTCACAGATGGCTTGGTGTAGCGGCAAATATGACATTTCCGTTCAGGGGGAAGTTTGTTGCGTAATCTCTGCGCAACTTGCAGTTCATGATAAACACCCTGATTGTAACGCTCGTGCGCGACGCGTAGAATCGACCGAGATTCGGCTGAATCAAACTTACTTTGTGCATCCTCGACACTCATACCTAAAATTAATCGTCTGCATCGTAGCGAAGAGTGTTTCATCTATACACAAAGACAATTATGCTACGTGGTGATGGCGCGATACTAGGGCTATCTATGATTTAAGAATTAGTATATATGTGTTCGATGTGGAATGCCACCCTTCTATTTTGGCACATGCAAATTGAAAAAAAGAAAATGAATATCGATTAAATGAAGCAGTGCCGCTCAGTATTTTCTCTTTTCTGAGAACGAGCAATCGGGTTAACTAATATGTAATATACATTTGACCTTCATTCTATCAAAGTAGGTATGTGTTTGTTAGGTATTACCGTATCACGATAACTGAAAAAAAAAAAAATGACACAATAAAAAAAAATAAAAAGGGGAAAAGCGTAAAGCCCTTATATACTTTCGTTTTGAGTTGAGGGATAAAAAATGTATGTTATCTAAATGTGAAAAACTAAAGTCGACGGCAAAATGTTCAAGACAGTGACGTGTGTCCCTTTCGCTCTACTTCGCAGCTCTGGTATCACTAAAGCCATAAACATCATTGTAGTGAACACCAATGCGGTCAACAGCGTCTTGCAAACCCATTTCCTTAAAGAAGAAGTCCTTCATCTTCCCATCAGGCCCTACAAAGTAAATGGCGCTGCTATGGTCAAACTGGTAATATTCATCAATTTTTGGAGCAGCAACACCCTTAGCTTCGCGTGCCTCACGCTCTTCGTCAGTTTCATCAACAGAAGAGTAGTATACTCTCCAAACACGTGCGGCAGCTTCAACCTGATCCTTTGAGCCACACAAGCCACGAATGCGCGGGTCATACTTGGACACAAACTTTTCGACCACTTCTGGCGAGTCGCGGATGAAGTCAATGCTCAAAAACGCAGCTTGAAGAATCTTTTGCTGCGGGGTAACATCGGGGTCGCTGCCGTATTCTTGGTCGCATTGCTTCATGACTTCCCCAATAAACTGAAGTGTAGTGGGGCAAACCTCCGCGCACTTGGAGAAGCCAAAATACAAAAGGGTCCAATGATTTTCAAAAAGTTCCTTGTCCGAAATAAGCTTTCCGGTTTTACTGTCACGAATAGTGAAGGGGCCACCAAGCTGTTGCTTTGGAGACGGTAAGCCTTCCTTTATTCCCACAAAATCTGGACCAAGCACTGGAGGATTCAGTTTCTTGTTCTCATACCACATCATCGCAGATACGCTAATTGGAAAAACTGAGGCTCCAAGCACGAGCCCCCACAACTCCGCCTTTGAGCGCGGACCCCACTTGCCACGAGGAGAGGTCTTTCCCGCTGCCTCTGCAGAAGCCCATCTGCATTGCAAATAAACGGGCTGGTACATAGGCCTAACAAAAAGTTTTCTCATTGTTGAAAGAATAGGTAACAAAAATGTGTTACTACGATAACAGTTAAATGACGAAAAAAATGCTGTGAAGGAAGAACAAATGTGAGAAAAAAATAAAGAGAAGAAAAATAACAATAAGAAGGAGAGACAAAGATATATATCAGTATCAAAAATCTAGTGCGCACGCTCGGCGCAAAGAGCAAAAGCATAGCAGCGAAATTACCCAAAATTAACTGTTTTTCTTATTCTCGTCCTCTGCGCTTAGATAAGCAGAAATGAGAGATCAGTGCTGATGCCAGAATTCCGGAGAACCCTCACATTTACAGGACACTCTTTGCTGGCAGTCGTCAGCGGTTCGTTGACAGCGACTGATAGTACAAGCTGCTGTTGTGATCCTGTGGTAAAAATACTGGCAGCAAACTTCCAGTAGTTGGCTTTCTGACCCTTTACCTCTAAATGAATTGGAAGAGGCGTCAAGGTTAATAACTCTACATCAGAAGTATATGTGCTGAGTTCATTTGCATGCAGTACTCCAAAGTTCAAATCGCGCATTGCCATGAATGGTGCAGCCATGCCAAGTCCTAGCGCTTTGAGTACGCTTTCTTTTAATGACCAGTAAATGGAGAATATTGTGGTAGTTGCCTGCGAGTTCACAATTGTCTTCCACTCCGTTGGTGTGAAGCACTGCCGGTAAACCTCTATGGGGTGTTTTTCTATTGTTACAATATCAACCCCGAGGTTATGGGGACCAACTGCACACCCAACAAGGTTGTTAGTGTGCGATATGCTATAATGCTGAGACCCAAAGTCTTCTGTGATGCATCGCCCGTATGCTGTGCGCTTAAGGACAATGTTTGAAATTGGCAATATGTTTCTCTCCTTAGAGAGTTGGTGAAGAAACAAAATGCGTGCAACAAACCATGCTTTTGGAGAATCCGCAGCGTCTTCAAAATTGTCCAAATAGAATTCTTCTATTCTTTTACGAACGTCATCGTCGGGGTTCAAAAGGCCGAGGTACTCTTTCAGCGATTCTCTCGAACACTGCCATTCCGCAGGGCTAGTTACTAAAATGATGACTGGCATATGGCTATTTTCTCTTTGCTTCTCATCAAAAGGAAAGGGGGGAGGGTGAAATGAGGTAGAAATATTTTTTTTTTTTGAGGGCGTGCGGTGGGGTTCAGGTGGGAGGGCCCCATGGCGCCTGCGGCAGGGGG
>JASANZ010002194.1:0-68070 GCA_030849805.1 Sergeia podlipaevii
GTGGCGCACAGCTGTTGAACCGCACCACACAGACGTGGCCTGCGCAAAGCGCGTTTCACTCTTCGGTAACAAATGAAAAGAGTTCTGAGCAGCAGTAGTGCCTTCAATACATGTGGCTAATATTACCTCTTGAAGGTTGTATAGGGAGTCTATATTGCCTTCTCTTTCTAGAAATAGCTTTAAAAAAACAGTGTTGAGGAGGAAGAAGGGAAAAAAATGGAAGAGACGCTGCTGAGAAAATTTAAAAAAAGAAAGCAGAGATATAGCGCTGCTGCGGCACCCCAGAAGCATTTTCAGCCATACTGATAATTGCCGATGATAAAGTGGAGAATGGGGAGGAGGAGGTCCTTAGTCCACAAAGGGATTGTGTGCGTGGAGGCTTGAACTGCCACCGGCTATGTAAAAGGAAACAAAAGGGTCTCTTTTGTATGTATGTAAATGCTTTTTTTTTTCACAAATGAATGGAAAGGGAAAAAAAACCTACGAAGCGCGTCGCCCTTTCATTCTTTCTCCAACGTTATCTTCGTCGTGTAGTTGCTTTTTGTTTTCCTCCTCTAGCTTTGAGGGATCCAAAAGTTCTGGTTTACATAAAAAAACAAAGAATATATATATATAGAATCTCGCATGTGTATATACAGTGTATAAGAATAATTTACGTGAAGGTGTGCAATGCACAGAAAAAGAAAATTACAACTGGAAACAAAACCAAAAAACAACAACAATTTGAAGCGTTATCCTCACAAGGCCAAAAAAAAATCCTTCCAGCCCAATTGTTTCAGATATACAGACAAACACGTATACATGCAAACACACACACATACATACCCACCTCGGAAGTTCTCAACAAAAAGTAAAAATTCAGGGTACCTCCTGAACTTGACATGAAGCACAGTGAGAAGGAAAGAAAAATAAAATCAATTGCAAGCGGATTTACTGGCGAGCTAAAGCAAGCATCATCATAGAAAACTCAATGTAGTTGAGTGATGGGATCTCCTCCGTCGCAGCCTGCGCGTCATCGCTCGATACGTCGACAGCTTTGCTCCTGCTGCGGTAGGGACGAAGACAGAAACTCATGACGAAGTTGGTGATGCTCTTCTCGTTGCACGGGATACCACAGTGATCGAGCACAAGCAGCGGATGGTCATTCGGCCAGAAAGGCGAGCTGCGAGGATCCGCAGCACCAAGCTTGACCAGCATCACCGCCACCAGCGTGCTCACGGGAATAGTCGTCTCAGGTGGGCTGCACAGAGAGTCGAAAACGGGGTAGAGGTCCTCATCACGGACGTGGATGCCAGTCATCGCCGCAAGGTGCACAATCGGCTGGGGGATCGAGTTGACTAGGTTAAGAGTAGAGAATGCTGGCTTTTGATAGGGCACTAGCTTCGTCTTCTCGCCGTCGTCGCCGTTACCCAGCGAGTTAGCGATCCTATCGTAGTAGCTCTTGCCACCGTGTTCAGGCTGATTCGCCGCGTTGCGGTTGCGGACGTGTTGCTCAAAGAGCTCGCGCCTGGTGGCAGCCCGCTGGGCCTCCTGCTCCCGCTCCTCTTCCTTGCGATGCTCCTCCTGCTCCATGCGGTGCTTGCTGCTCTGCGCCAGCGCGAGAATTTCCTCGCAGAGGTCAGATGTGTTCATGTTATTCTCATCGAAGACCGCCAACGTCGCCTGCCAGATGACACCGCTGTGCTGAATGTAGTCTTCCACGGTTTCCACCACAATCTTACACACGTGAAACTTCACCTCACCGGTGCGGGTGTGATCGTCGCCACCCCAGAGCAGACCGACACACTGAGACAGCAGCAGTGTCGGATCAATATCAAGAATAACAGAGTGGGCGCCGTGCAGCTCAGCGGTCATGAGGCCCTTCAGTACCCAGAGTCGCAGACATTCAGCAGCCGGGGTGCGGTACACACGCTGCTCCTTGTACTCGCACTCGCGTGGCACAAAAGCAGTGATCTCGCCATCCTCAAAGCGGTTAGGACCGCCACGGGTTGGCTTCAAAATGATCCTGGCGCACTTGGCGACCCCCATCGCTGGCTCCGGGCCCTCATTCTCTTCTCTGTAGTACTCCACGTCAAACTCGCCATCGCGCCAGCGGCTAATGATTCCTCCCTCCCTCTTCACCACCTGAACACGCTGCTGCATGCGCTGCATGTTCGACAGGTATGTCAGCCGCACACGGTTATCCACCTGGTGTGCGGTGTAGTCCTCCTCACGGTCCTGCACATCGCTAGTGGCCTTGGCGCGGTGTGTCTTAAGAAAGAGCCCAACGACGTCAGGGCCCAAACCCTTTTCCTTAACCCACGCCGGGGCAATGCCATCAATCACCTTGAGCCAGCTGTTGCACAGCAGCTCCATTTCTGGCTTGGCAAAGAGATGCTCAATACGAGGGTTAGGCAGTATGCGGCCGTCCATCGTCTTAAAAAACGGGGGGTTACTCGAGCGGAAAGAGTAGATCTCCTCCATGAGAGGGTAATACACCGCGTTGGACACGAAGACCGCACGCAGGCGGAACAACGGGAACTGCTCACACATCTCGGCGAGCGGGTTCTCCTGATACGCCTCGTTACGGAACACAATACGGAACAAGGGAAGAGGCACCGCGCCGGCTGGGCCCTTCTCAGCAATCTCCTCCTCAGTGGGCAGCTGGTACACGAGGAAGCAGTACTCAGGCAGAAGAGTGTGCGCCGCAATCTCAGTGTCATTAAGAGAAGCATTGAAGATCGCCTTGAACTTGTGCGCCACACGGACGCCAGAGTCGGCACACCCGCGTGGAGCAGGAACCAGCACAAGGCGACTCTGCTCATCCAGCACCATGCCGTACCTCAGAACGTCAAACTGGCGCTTGTTCAGTGCGCGGGTGTGCACAGGGTGAGTTTCAAATACCTTATTTACAGGGTGCTCATACGGAGCAATACGCTCCTTCGCAATGAGTTCCATGTTCAGCTCTAGATCGGCAACGTGCTTCAGCACATCCGCAACTTTGCCAACCTTGCTGCCGGGCCCCACAATGACTTGTGGTGGCGCAGCCCACATGTAAGGGCTGAGGGGGCATGTGCGGTCCAGAGCTGCCTGCATGGTCAATGAGTAGATACGAACACGTGGCAACAAAAAGGTGAAAAAAGGAGAGGGGTGCTCTTACACGCGTGAATAATGTGTGTATATGTGTATGAAAAGAAATACTAGATGAAAACCTAACTGTGACAGCTTTCAAATTCGTAAGGTGATGATCAAAACCGTAGGCAATCACAAAACACAGTTTTACCACCGAAAAAAAAAGAAAGCTAAACATATATATATATATATAACAAGGAGAAAAGTAGTAGAAAGTAAGAGAGACAACTTTAATACAGCGCCAAGGAAATTTACGTCTCCTTAAATTTTCCCTTTTGGCGTGCTTTCGCTTGCCAGCAAACATTCAGCTAAAATAATAATAATTATTATTATTACAACAGCATATTCTCAAAAGGTAAAGCAGCATTTTTGTACTCTCATTTTGTGTCTTTCCTCTTTGAGCCCAACCGCTCGCTAAACCAAAAAAAAAAAAAAAAAAATTAGGAAATCAGCAAGAGCAAACAAACAAACAAAAGCGAATCATAGTAACAACAACAAAAAAGAGAGTAAATAACACCTCCACGTGCATCTTGCTCTCCTCCTTTCTTCCCACCTCTGTTTGCAATTTGATATGCAAAAGCAACACACATAATACAAGGCGCTTAGGCAGTACTGAAGATACTCACAGCAGCCTTGTAAAAGACATCAATATTCAAGTTAATGAGCGCCTTGTTCTCCAAGTCACTTTGCTTTAGCATTAATACCAATGTCAGAGAATTGGGAAGTTCCCGCACGTAAATGCAGTCTTCGCTGCTCAGCTGAATGACCGCACTCGCACCGCGATAGGCAGAAGCTGCATCGCTACCTCCACCGCCAGCAGTAGTGCCGCTGCTGCTTGTTGTTGTCGCGATCGCAGCAGTCGTGACAGGTCCGTCAATGGCGCCTGTCGTGTCCAGGTCCTCCATCTCTCGCTGACTAAGTGATGGCGCAGACGCAGACTTCAAAGCGTAGATGCGGCTCATCTTCACTACCACCTCAATTGCATCGCTACAGAGATCATACGTGCGGGCTTTGAGACGGTTGCGCTCATCCACAGCAATGTATATCTTTGACCGGCTGAGAAACAGATAGGACAGGTCCACATTGCTATTACTGTTGAACATTTGCAGCAGCTCGGTGATATACGGGGTCTTCGTCTTGATGAGCTTCTGCACGACGAGTGAGAAAGCCTGGAAGACGGAGTGATCATAAATAGAGGTAAGGTTGAAATTGAGAGGAAGCGGCTTTGTGTTTTCCAAGCGCTGCTTTGCTTCCTCCTCGACTCGCCGCTGTAGACTTGCAAGAAGATCAGCCTGGTGATCCTCGCTAAGCGCATCCACCTTGTGAATGAACACCTCGACGCACAGGTTGGGGCTGTACCGGTATGCAGCGCAGATGGTGTCCAGCAGTCGAGCACGGGCGTCATCAATCAATTCACGGCAGTCCAGCACATACACAATAGCGCCGCAGTTGTCAAGCAGCTGGTCCACGTCGTAGCGGCTCGCGTTGTGTTCGTCAAATGGGTCGTTTTGACCAGGAAAATCCCAGACTTCGAAGTTCACAAAGTCATTCGAGTGCACCGTGCTCTTGTCGGGCTGCACCGTCGTCGGTAAGTTAACGGAATCATGTGGTTGCATACCTTCAAACACAACCTTTTGAATGCTACTTTTCCCGGACTTGCGCAGTCCCATAAGGAGCACCTTGGGAAGCGACAGCACATTCGCAGACATTTGCGCAAATAGGATCCAAACACAGACACACACACAAAAAAAAAGAAATCAAATAAGAAAAACAAAAAGAACTAGTTGCGTTGTTGGATCTATAAGCTGCTGTGTAAAGAAAGTGGTTTTCGTAAAGAGATAGAGAGAGAAATAGTGGACTCTGAGTAGTGAAAAACCATTCATAATTGAAACACACAGAGAGAGAATAATGTCACCACTGCTACCAACACAGTGAACAGGGCAACTTTTTTATTCATTGTTTCGCTCTCATTCATCCTTATTAGAGATACAGAAAAAAATATGTAAAATGAAAACCGAACAAGTCTTGGGATTCCAGATTGAATATTATGTCTCTAAAATAAAAAAACAACAACACAAAAATATTAGTTTACAGGAATTCGACAAAAAAAAACCAGAATTGTTATACGTAAATTCCTTCCCATCTGTTTGCCCCAAATACCACCACCACCAACAACTACGCCAACATGGCAGCCACCCCAGTTTCAGTACACAGCCATGCGCCTCAAGGCAAAAAAAAAAAGAGAAAAGGAATTTAGTGCTGAAGAGCCGTTACGATCTCCTTTAAGCGCTGCCGCATGATCCCCACCGTGCAGGTCAGCTTAGGGGACTCCATTGACATCATCTGGCTTCTCAGCCCATCCAGTGTGTGCAGTAGCTTCTCTGCGGTTGACCGCAGATCGCGCTGGAAGCCAGCAGTGTAGTAGCATCCAGGGGCTTGAGACGCTGAGTGGGACACCACCTCCTCCGCTCCCATGATGAGCAGCGTTAAGGCCAGCTGTGCGCTATCCACGTGTAAAGCGCGACTCTCTACAGTAACATCAATACCAAGCTCTGACGCGGTTGCGTTGTCTTCCACTACGCTCTCAGCAAAGTCGATGTTGTCCATTGTGCGGCCAAAGCTTGGCGACCGCGGCGCACTTGTCTCGCGCGAAATCGGTGTGTCGCTTAAGAAACCGCTGCCACCCAGTCCAATGCCAGAGCCGCCACCCATGCCACCGCCGCCGCGACGGATAATGTGCAGCTCCTGCACAATAAAGCGGCGCAACACATCAAAAGAGCGGGAAACATTGCGCGCGACGCGGTTTGTCTTCTCCACCGCCGCGGCCGCCGGACCCCCTCCTGCCGCGCCTTCACAACCGACGCCGTGATACACACCACGACTGTCGAGCTGACCAAGAGGAGCTGGAGCGTTAAAAGGACCAGCATCACTAACATTATCGCTAGGCAACTCAAACGCGAGCGCTGGTACGGCCCCCGCCGCAGTTGGCAGCGCGTGAGATGGTTGAAGAAGGAAAATAGTAAGTTGATCACGCACCATGTGCACAAGGGACGCCTCAATCGCGCGTCCCTCAGATCCAGCAACTTCTGCGCTATTGCTGCTCGCGATGCACTGCCGCAGCAGGCGGTAGCGATGGACCAGCTGGAAGCACTGTTGTACGCGCGGCAGCAGCAAGGCGACATCGCAACCGAGAGAAACCAAAACCGCCGCTAGTTGCGTGCAACGTTGCATCTCAGCCACGTCCCAAGCATAGTAGCTGCGGTCAGTCTCAGGGACGTCGGTGAAACCGCCAAGTGCAAGAAGGAAGCGCGGAGATGCCGAGAGCATCGCAGCCACCTCCGCCAACCAACCCGTGCTCCCAGCACTATACGGACCTGAGACTCCACCTGTGACGAGCACCGTATACAGAAAATCGAGCATCGCGACCCACGCAGAGTGCCAAGCCTGTGGTCGGTGCCGCTGCTCGGAGGCATCATAGAAGCCAGAAAATCGAAACTGTCCTAAGGCGGACGCCACGGCGAGCACGTCCGCACGAGGCAAAAAGACAACGGCACCAGCAGCGCGGCAGTTCATGAGAATTGACCCAAGGCATCGAACGCAACTCACATAGTGTGTCGTCAAGTCATCAGCAGGAGCAGTAGCGACTATGTCGTGTGAGATGTGCACCATGCGCTTCACCAGAAGAGGAAACAGTGCAACAAAAGTGGTAGGGGGACAGCATGTGGTAGACGCCCCCGTCGAAGCCTGAGCAAAAACTGCAGAGCAGCACGTAATAAACTCCGCCACGTCAGTGCTATCAGAGGGATCTGTGGCGTGGTCCATCAAGGCGACTGGAAGGGCAGCGAAGAGAGCCTCCCATGCCCCACTAGAGGAAAGCGCCGCGCCTGGGAAGGCACGGAATATGGACAGCACCTTATTGACAACGGCAAGATCGCGAGCGTTCTTCTGCATAAACCCAACGAGGTGCAAGAGACCCCTGCTGAGAGTAGCGGGCACCTCCACTTCAACAGCGGTAGCGCCAACCTCGACAATAAACGCCAGGGCTCGCGATAAAGTGAGACAACGATTCGTGTACACACGTAGCGTTCGACTAAATAGTGGTGCGCTGGGCTTCGCCACAAGCGTGCAGCGGACCGTGGTATCTAGGAGCGCGAGGGTGCGGGACACAAAAAACCCACTGCCCTCTGCGTCTCGGCCAGTCAGCCATATCGTCATCTCGAGCGCGGCGCACAGCCTCCCCATGGACTCCAGCAAGGAGGCCATCACGTTAAATCTGGCATCATCATCTGTGTCATAGAAACAATAGTGCTCCCCGAGTACCACGGCAAAAGGACGGCGAAAGTCACGCTCCTCCAGAGCAGGGAGATCTGGGAGGGCATCGGTGTGATAGATGGAGGCGCCAACGCTGCCTTCAGTCCATATGCCGCTTCTCCTCATCGTAGTAGCACCAGCAGCAGTGTGCTCCCACAGTGCGCGCGACAGACGCTGTGAAAGCATCGTCATGGAGCGTGTCAGAGATCCTTGCTGCTGGTGCTGCCGGCGATGTTGCGTGGCTGCGAAGCAACTGCCAACACCACTTCCCCTGGCAGTTGAAGATGCAAGTGTCAATCCTGGTAGTGCTAACACTGTACCTCTTGCCCCGGAGAAAATATCAGAAAGGCTCGTCCCTGCCGCCTCCCTCGCCATCCCAAGTGCTGTGGTCACGCTGCCGCTGCTGGTGCGATCTTCGTAGTACAAGTCTGAATAGAGAGCCGCGTAGAGAGAGCGGGCCTCCTCTAACCGCTTCGTACCACCTCTCACCAGTTTATCCGTTGCCTCGCTAAAGTTGCCTGACACTGTGCGGCGCATCAGACGCGGCGTGCTGAGCGGTGTCTCGGAGCTCATACGCGGGGTGCGACACATGGAAGGCGTGGCGGCGCCACGCTGCGGCTGCTGCTGCTGCTGCTGTTCTTTTCCTACTTGAGCTGCAATTGCCGCGTTCACAAATGCAGTGACCGCCGCCGCCAGCGCAACGGTCTCCAGAGGATTCTCACCAGACACTTCCTGTAATGACTCCTTGCCCGTTTCGTCCTTCTTTCTAGTCGTGTTTTTCTGGACCTTGCGGTTGCCAGCAGTTTTATGTCCCTCCTGTGACTTGAGAGGCGGAAGAAGGTCAAGGACTACATTCACCGAAAGAGCTTCAACAGCTCCCAAGTAGCGTAGAAGATCGAGTGCAAGAGCCCTCTCCTGGCACGCCGCACGCTTGTCTACTGCAATATCGCGAAGAACCTGACACACCTCCAGCTCTGCTACCTCGCTCACCTTGTGGTTGCGCGGGTTGCTGTGCGGTCCAGTGAGATACTCCAATGTCTGCGGGTCACGCTGCGCCAGTGTCATGAGCGCAACAAGGCGTACTACATTGCTCCGTTCGCCCACTGACATGCGGAGCACATCATGAAGCGCCTCACTAAGACACTCACGTGACTCCTTCGCCATTGTTGCGCGCAGACCCATGAAGAAGCTAACATCTGAGTTTTGAAGAGTAGCTCCAAGTACCTCGCAAGCGGCATAACACACTTCGTACGTCATGCATGGCTTCGCGAGCACTGACAAGAGAATGTGCACTGCAGAGATGACACGGCCTGAATGGAGCCCCTCCAACGACACGGCAAATGCAGGTGATGGTACAGCGCACGCCGGGAGCAGTGCGTACTGGCCTGTCACGTGGAGTACTTCACCTAGAAGAACCAGCGAAAGCGCGAGCACTGACTGCGTAGGGACTTCACAAAAGAAACTGTTATTCAGAATGCACTGCTGAAAGGCACCCCAGACGCCTTCACAGATGCGGCTGACGAGGTCAGGAAGCGGGAACGGGGACTCCCCCAGCATCTCGCGCAAAGTGACTACGCCAGCAGTGAGCGTGTCGTTGCCGCCGCTAGTGCCACACCTGCTACTGTCGAGCACGGCGCTGAGCATGTACAGTACATGTGCGTAAAATGCCGTGCCTTCAAATGTGGCCCCAATGACACCTGGACGCATATCGCACAGCACGCTCAGAAGACGCTGTGCCGGTACCCCGTCGGTGCCGTCGTCTTCGCCAAGGAGAAACGCGTAGAGACGCAAGTGAGAAACGGCTACTTCTGCCGCGCCGCAGCGAGCGCCGATACTTTCCACAAGAGGGCGGGAAAGCAAACGAGAGGCTGGGCCTGAGAGTGAAGGAAAGACGGAGTGGAATCGCTCCATAATGGTAAACACAAGACCTTCAAGCATTTGCGAGGCTCCAGTTTCTGCTGTCGGTGGTGCCACATCGAGAAGAGCGGTGGTCACGAAGCAGGCCTGTTCTAAGATGTTCACACCAGCCACCGCATGCACAGCTGTCAGTTCATGTGGGAATTGCAAGAGCAATGAAGCAAGCAGAGCGGTGGCCCCCTCAATAAAGTGGTATTCGGCGCTGTGGCACGACCCCTGCATGATGCGCAGCAGATCAGGTGTGCGGATGCTGGCGGCGAGGAGCTCCAGGCACTGCGACAGCATGCTGACAGCAGTACGGCTTTCATCGGTGTAGCGCGCTTCGAGAGGCAAATGTTGAACGGCCTCCGCATCTAATGTTGGCCATGCCCGCTCCTCATACGTCAAGGATTGGCTTTTTGATCCTTCGTTTCTGTCTGTAGACTGCGCTTCAGCAGGATTGACACGCCATAACAGCAGGGTCCTCATATCCTCAAAGCGGCCACAGCGATGTGCAAACGCAGTGCAAGCGTGGCAGTAGAGAGCCATAAAAAAAAGCATGCGGCTGCGCTTGCTGGGAAACACATGAGCGCACAAGGATTGTGTGCCGGCTGCATCTGCTGTTTGTTCCTGCGTAGCAATAGCAGTTGAAGATGCCTCATCACGGAGAGCGTCAGACAAACCCCCCGGAGTCGCCACTAATGTCTCTTCTAGCGTGTTGAACAAAGGTGTAGACATTGTGGAGCTGAACTGGGGGCTCTGATGAATAAAGAAAGAAGGTTGCTGCTGATGTTTAAGCTGTGCAGAGTTCCCCATTACAGCACCAGTCAAGAGAGAGTCCAGATTCGCCGCCCCGCCGCGTTCCAAAGGCCACGCTGCCTCATCTCTTTCTCTCATTTCATTCTGCTGGCACGTGTTACGTTCACCTAGCTGTTGCAGAAGCACATCCACTGCCCCTGTTGTGGTGGCGCTACAGTTAAGATTATATGATGCATAGAGAAGAAGACCGCGTACACTGGCAGGAATAGAAACCCACGAGTAGGCATACATACCCATGCTCTTTGCTGCGCTCATCAGCGCCTCCACAGTGAAAAAGCGCCACACCTGTGAAGAGAGAGTCTCCCACAGGGCCTCCATAACTGATCCAGTCACAAACATAACTTGCTCTAGCAAACTTGCTGGCCCAACTTCATGACTCGCGTCGCCGCCATGCCGACGACGGTGGCGGTACGCTGTTGCATCATCGAGGCGAAACAGAACTGGAATATCAGTGTCGTACGCACAGGAACAGCACGCCACGGCCACAGCACTACGCAAAAACGTCACACCAGAAGCTGCGCTTGCAGACGAATTTTCTCGAGCCATGGCAGCGTATACTGGAATGGCCGCAAATATGGGCAAATCCGCCGCAAAAAAGCTACGATCATAGCTAGCACTGGCGCTGCTGCTGCTGCTGCTGAGGCGGATTGTCGCTTGTTCCTGCAAAGTAGAAAGAGCAATGCGCTCCACATGCTGGGCTGCCAGTGACGCTAAAAGAGCGCCACATCGGCGTAGAGACGTAGGCAACAGCGGTGCCCCCATCTCGCGCGCCATTTTGTAAATCTTCTCCACGCATGCGGCATTTGGCTCCGAGACGCTACTCTGTGCGGCCTCGTCACTTGGCTGGGCAACACCTAGAGAAGCGGTGGCAGCCGCAGTGAGTGCGTCGTGCGCTGCTTGATGTTGCGCGTACAGAATAATAGTGTCAGTGAAAAGACGCACCAGCGCGGTGAGTGTCGACAGTGTGGTGGTAAGTTGATTGCTTCCAGTGCTAGAGGCGCTACATGCATTGACGCTGCTACCATTCGTCCCGGTTGCTACATCACGACGAAGAGCTAACCAAGCGCTCTCTAGTCCGTCTATTAGAGCGCTTATAGCTTTTTTCTCAGCCAGCACACGCATGAGGCTGTCATAGCTAGTGATGAAGCTATATCGAACACTTGGACGCAGGAGCACTACACGGAGCACACTGAGCTCCCTAATGAGTTGTGCTGACTCTCGACAGCCCTCTGCCTCTACAAGACAAGATAAGGTGGAAGGGAGCGGGGTGAAGAGAGGAAAAGAGCCAAGTGAAGCCCCTTCAAGAACGGTCATCGGCAGCTGCTCCATAGCGCGTAGAATAGGATCATTCTTCCTACTAGCATCCACACCACCCAGTTGCTCTTCCTCGTCCTCCAAGTTCTGCTGTGACTGCTGATTTGCCTGCATAAGTACGTGTTCAGGAAAAGCACTCGCAAGCGTGTGAAGCACTGTCCTGGTAGAGGTTGGCTTCCCAGAAGATGTCACCGCTCCGCTTGTCGTCACGGTACTGCTCCTAGGCTTCATGGTGGTGGACTGCATTGCTCTGGTTTGAGAAAGAGCAAAATATAACTGTGCGTGTACTTTCCACTCTTTCAGCAACAGTAGTTTTTCAGCTATAACGAGTACAACTATGTCTATTAGCGCTGAACCGTTCTGTCCTAAAACGAGAGAAAAAGAGAGGGAAGGAAAATAGAGGGGTTCCTTCGTCCCAAGTCCTGTTGTGCCCACTTCTCTCTTGATATAAGCAACTAGGAAATGCCACAGTAATATGCTTTTTTTTCCCGTGTGTGTGTGTGTGTGTGTGTGTGTGTGTAATGTTAATATTTATTTGTTTCTATCGAGAGGAAATAATCTGTGTGCGGTGAAACAGATTTTATTGTTCCTTGTTTGATCCCTAAAAAAAAAAAATTGCAACTTCAAAAAGCAAAAAGTTGAAGAATAGAAAAAATAATGAGCGCTATCAAATTATATATATATATAAAAGAAAGAAAACGACACACACAGCAAATAAAAAGGGGCTCAATACATGTGCTATTTGCAACATTTTCCATATTGTTTCATTTCCGAACTCTACGGTACACTAAACACTACGAAAATTCCTCGGGTGTCAAACATGTAAATGCTTTCGTCACAGTATTTTCAATGTAAGAAAGAGAGAAGAAAAATGATAACAGGGAAGACACTCAAGATAGAAGAGGTAAATAGACTGCCCGACAGTTACGGATTGGCACTAGTACAACTCTTGCTGATGCGTGTATGAGAGAGAAAGCGAGAGAGAAAATAATAATAATAATAATAATAAAATGAAAGAAAGAACATCAACAATAATTTGTTTAAATGACAGCTATTTAAAGGTCAACACAAACAAAGGAAGCTCATGTTGTACGCTCTTATCATTCGCTACTATTCAATCAGAAGATCTCACCCCTGATCTTTCCTTCATTACAGGAAAGCAAAAAAAAAGAAGGGGAGGAATCAGACAAAGCATTCTGTATATAAAAATGTACAGCCCTTACTCGCCAAATGAACACAAACAAAGCGCGGGAGAGAGAGTGAAGAACTGACCGAACACAACTGAATAATAACGTCCATCCTTAACATGCCAGCAGGTGCACTAATAAACTTTTTTTTTTTTTGCGTCAGTGAAGCTAGAAAGAATAATAGCAATAAACGAAGTATATATATATAAATATATATGTATAGATTGATGTATCAGCAAACAATCACTGGAACAGCTCTATGCGTATGCAATAAGTACCTCATAGAAAAAAAAAAGAGCAATCGTATCTCGTACGTATGTAAGAAAAGTGAAATAAATTATAACATTTTGTATCAAAGAAACGCACACTGCTTGGCTAGCAAAAAAAAAAAAAAATCAGACATAAGACATATGTGCAGAAATAATTGGAGCCCAATTGCAAAAACAACAGCATATATATCGTAATATTGTTACACTTCTATTCTTTTTCGAACGTGTACAATCAAACTACCAAAAGTAGATGAATATTGTCCTCAAAAAAAGAAAGAAAAAAAGTGTGGCATACACGATGCATCCTTTGGTACTGCTATTTCTTTTGATGCTATGTGCCTGCAATTCATTGCGCACCCACGCATATGTACATGAACTGCTCTAAGCGCCATTTCTCTCTCTCCCGCCTCCTCTCTCCTCGTTTCCCTAGATCTCCTTTGCACCAGTTGCTTTTTGGCCGCAGGCCCACAGTATCTAGATGTCAATCTAGTATTTGCAGCCTCTATCATCCTAAAGTTCCTCCTTCAATACAAAAATCTTCTCTCTCCCCACCTTCTTCTTCATCTTCATGCTCGTCTTCTCTTTAACAGGTGTGTGTGTGTGTGAGTAAGTGCTTTACTCCTGCTTCTTTGGAGTGATAGACATAATATTTATATTCAAATAGTTGGCAATTTGTCTAAAGACCGTAATGATCATATGAATGTACTGCCAGATGCAGAGCGCGCAAAGACCCACCATGGAGTAGCCCAACCACTTGGCCACTACTTCTCTCGGAAGAGAGGGGATCGGCTCCAGGGCGTGTACGACAAGCGCCACAGCGGTAACAATGAACGTGAGAGCGTAGGACCAACTAAAGGGATTGTATGGCATCTGGCACAGTCGTGCGATCGTCATACGTGTCACGCAGATCGCCGTGAGAATACCAAAACTAGTTTCAAAAGTAAAAGGGAAGGCCTTCTGTACGTCTGGGTAGGCGCAATACAGGAAAATGTGCATGACGCCAAGCACAAACATAGGGAGAGCGGCAAGATATGGGGTAACTTTGCTCTTATGCAAGGTTGGACGCACAATGATGTGAAGGATGTTGGAGGACACGGTAAAGAACCACGACATCATGAAGAAGAGAAGCAGCACGGAACGCATCGTCTCAATATGGATAGTAATTGACTTTGGCGTCAATGGGACCGTAAGGGAGGTTGGAATCACAAATTCATAAGGGCCAACGATAGAGGTGTCCCACACTGCAGTGGACTTGGCGCCACTGAGAAGGAGAATGCCGCAGCACAGCAGGATACCTTCAGTGGGGCCACTGGCATAGCCAAGATCAAGCGTGCCAGTACTGTACTGCTCCAAGATAGCTGTGAAGAGTCCAAAGCTAGACTGAAACATGTAGAGAAAAAAAATGCCTGGCGACGAATTAACCGCCAGAGCGACGTTCATCATCACAAAAGGTGTTAGAAAGGCGTCACAGCCGTGATCAAAGAGCTCGCCGAGCGGGCTTCCCGTTCCGGTGCGTCGGGCCTGCTTCCCATCAATCGCATCAAGGGTCTGATAGAAGAAAAAAGAAAAGGCAGCGTAGTACCACGACCACGCCGGGTACACGGCATTCTCAAAGAAATAGTAGTACATGAGAATAAACCAAGATGACATGCCGATAATGAAGCCAGTAAAGGTGATCATGTTGGGTGCCACCGTCATGGGGACCAGGCTGACCACAAAGTTCCAGTACGACTGCAACACATACCGGCTCATAATGGAGAAGTCCGCCCCAGAGTACTTGTACTTCTTCAGATTAGGAAGATAAGAAGGAGGGATGTGCTCGTGCTTGTAAGGAAGCAAGCTCACATTGCGTTTATCCTTTGCATCCTTGCTGGTCATGACGAACTCCCCTGAATACTAGTAAAAAAAATAATGGGATCAGCAAGAGTAATAGTGGTATACCTATAAAACAAAAAGAGAAAAACGAAAGATAGAGAAGAAACAAAAGAAAAGGAGAGGTATTGGCAGTGGTCAAGAGATTCGTTTAAGAATATTCCTTTAAACTTTCCAGAAACAACCAACACTTTGAGAAAGTCATCGTTACATCATGAAGCAAAGTGGCGTGCGTAAGTAGGGTTAAAATAGTGAAAACAAAAAGAAAAGATAGAAGAATAGTAAAATGATATCAAGGTAACCGGTACAGTGTATGCCCCCCATCTATATATATATATATATATATATATATATTATTGTGGTCACAGTATAGTTTCGTACGATTCATTTTGTTCCTTTTTCTTTTTGCCCTTCAATGAGTGCCTCCGCTCTGTACGACATATCAGCACAAGACAACTACAACACACACACACACACCCACACACCCTCACACCTTTCCTCGCCTTCCTTCTAACTCCCTTTTAATTTGTAAAGGAGGCATGCGCTCAGAAAGAAAGAAAGTGAGAGAAAGAAAGAAGTCAAATGAAAATTGCGCGTTCATTACATCGAGGGGAAAAGAGCGCGTACACACACAACAAGAAACTGAAGTACCCTGACAGTGTGTAAGCAGCAAGATAATAATGGCAATATCAATAATAACAGCGAAGAAAAAAAAAAAGCAAACAATGATGAATATGTAATGCATGCAAGTAGGCGATGATGCACTCTCACCGTCACCAAAAGTGCCAGTTCTCCCATCCGTTCACCTGCTTAAGTTGTATGTCTGTACAATACATGCCTATTTATTACTTTGTTTCTTTGCTCTCTCGCCCTCCCTTTTCTCTTCAAAAGTGAATCACAGTATTTGTGCCGAAGTACTCACGCGAGTCGACAGACATACAAACTGTCCCACGTCCAAAAGTCTCTCTATAGTCCCATAACTATGTCTCTTGTGATAAGCGGGTGTTCATTTCTCATGTTTAAAAGGAAAGATACGCTCAAAGCAGGACCGGTGTACTTGAATGTTAAACAAACATGAAGCTTAGCCATACCTGCAGATAAATGTACAAAGTAACTTCAAATGCATGTTATCTTCTGTTTTTTTCTATTTGATGGGTATCGTTATACCTCTCCTCCTTTGATTTTACATCTTCTTCTCCCTTTATATCTGCACCAAATTACGAAAGAAACACAAAGACACTTACATTTCCCAATGAAAGTCCCTTTTCAATAAAAAAAAAATAATTATGTGTGTTTGCAGATCGGCTTTGACATCAACGGCCAAACAAACGAAGCAAAGAATACGTATATTCCTCTCCAGAAAGATAAAGCTCATATAAAGAATCACTAAAATCCACTTTTGTTCACATACTCTATTTTCTTTCTTCATTTTTATACCAACTATTGTCTCTCCACACACAGACACACACACACAGACACACACAAGAAAAATATAAAATGTGGTTCTCCAGCGCTGGCGCAGCTCGCCCCATAGTGCAGTGAAGACTGAGCACTTGCAGTACTGGAAACTGCCCACAACGATGTCATTCTACAGAGAAAGTGGTGGAAGAAAATACGAAAAAAATAAAGTCAAAAGATCATATGATCCCATGACCATACGACATAAGAAGCATAAGAGGAAGGGAAAAAAAAACACATCACTCAAAATCTTCATCTTCCTAGTCATAAGAATACATAAGGGTTCTCGATCTTCTTCAAGGAATCCTAGTAATTATATCGTAAAAAAAAGTTGAACAGCGTCAAAGTGCAGTGCAGCAACACATCATATATAAGCAATAAATGTATTGAAAATAAGACAAAAAGGAAACTGCAAGACGCTACCAGTTAATCTCAAAACATATTGAATAATAATAATAGTAGCAGTAGTAACATTTTACTTCTCAAGCGAATCCAAGCAGCTGTTGCGGTCACTGACGCTCTACCCCCAACACGTTCGTATCACTGTAGAGCTGCTTTCCACCCTCCCCTCTCTTTCCTTTGACATTCTCCCTAAACGAAGCAAGATATCACCATTTTTTCTTTAATATCGGTTTCTTTTTTAAAAGAAATATATAGAAAAAGTTATTGAGTGCTTCTTATCAATCTGGCACGCGTATATATGCATGTGCACACATACCTTATCTACAAGCTCGGACCGGCGTAAGTGCCGAGACGCGCCTTTAAGTCCCCCACCATCTCCTCGAGGTTGATAGGTTCGTCATGAAGCAGCTGGCTGAAGGAGCACATGTATGGCAGGCCCATCGCCAAAAATGAATCATGATACACCCACGCATTAAGGGGTCGGATGCACATAATTGAGCAGTTGACCGCCCCCGACGCCTCGGCCGCTGAGGCCTCACTTGGGTTGTCTGAAATAAAGATAATCCTAAAGTCGTCTCGAGACATATTTAGCAAAGAAGCAAGATTCATGCGAGCCTTCTCATAGCTGCTAGATGACAACTTCCCTCCAACCGTGCTAGGATCCAAGTTGGCGAAGATAAAGGGGTTCAAATCACCATATGGAGAATTTCCCATAACCATTTTCTGTGAGAGCGCACTTCCGCTGCTATAAATAGCGACACGAGTGCGATCCTGATCTGGACGGCCAGCCGCGCGAATGAACGAGGCTACATCGGGGAACACGTGCGTTTCCAGTTCATGGCGCGCGCACGCCTCAGCCCAAATGTTACCTTGCACATATTTCACATAGGGCAGTTTCTTGTCTTCCTCCATCGCGGTCAGTAGAGTTTCGTTAAAAAGACGGCGCACTTCGCCGCTGGCGGCGGGGTTTGCAAACTCCTGTTTCTCATCCTCCACGAAGGCCTTCTTGAGTTCGGGACTAAAGGACGCCGCGGACTTCACACAGCTCACCATGTCCGCGTCATGGGGATAGTGCTCCAGCGTGTAGGACTCAAGGTTTTGAATGACAATGGGGACCATCACTTTTCGCACAAAAGGTAGCGCGGTAGTCGTGCCCTCAATGTCAAGAAGATAAACCGTCATCTTTTCTCGCTTATTGGATGTCTTTGGCAGAGCCATGACGTCTAAGTTGTGCATATGCAGATATTGATGAAGAGATGCGGTAAGTTCCTCAGCGCCGCCAACTTCCTCGCGTAGCTTCACGGGGTCAAACGTGCCAGCCACCTTCTCTGGAACAGTCCCAGCTATGGAGGCAATGACGCACTGGGTATCATAAGCTGCGTTTGCGCGTCTCTGCATTTTTCTTTCTCTTGTTTTTCTCCTTATCCTCTGTTTTTTCTTTCCTTCTTTTCACTTCCTTCCTTTGATATGCTTATTGAAATCTTCCTCTCTTTTTTTTTCCCTTTTTTTTAATGAGAAAAGAGAACGCCAAATTGGTTCTATAAACTGAAAAATAAAGTGCCGCTTTTATGGAAAAAAAATGTATATACTTTGTCAACCTAGTATAGCGCTCCTATATAAACGGCAAATACTGATAATAATGATAACAACAACGACAATAGTAACAGACAGCAAAAAAAAAGCAAAAAAAATGCTACCGCCGGGTACGCATGTATATACTTCAAATCTCGAATTTGAGTGAGTGTTGAATAGTAAAAAACGACAAAAAAAGATGCTTATGATGCAGTGATATGCGTGCAAAAGTATATGCAGATGCTTGCTTGATTAAAAAAAAAAAAACGTAAGCAGGAATAGTAAAAGGGGTCATATTGCTTTGCACATGCACGACATCCCACAATATAGAAATAGGATAGACCATTTGTCTACATAAGTATAACCACTAAAAAGGGTCGGGCTATAATGATAGCAACTGCTTTGTCAGATACAGATATACGTTGTCACTGTCATGCTTTATGTTTCGCTATTCCATTCTTTCTTTCTTTCTGGATACACAATATAACGACTAATCTAGAACATTGAATTCAATAAAGTACCATAGAGAAGAAACAAAAAGGAAATGAATCAGGGATCAATTTTTCCCCACGTAATCCCAAAAATAAAGGTAAAAAAAAAGAAAAAAGCCATAGTATGGCCAATCGTCAAACCAAAAATCTAATGGATGTAAACTAGTGTATCTAAAATATAACAGCACAACAGACAGCATCTCAGCACAAATATTATCTTTGGCATAGAAAAAAAAAGGGAACTAAAGAAACGTCAAGAACAACACCTCATACACACAAATAGCGTTTATATATATCTTCAAAAAAAAAAGGGGGTGGGGAATGGCCATTCATCCAGGTTGTTCAAAAAGAAAGCCTATATGCACGGGCATATGAAAAATCAGATTACACCCTTCAATTCATATTTATCCAACCGACTTTTTTTAATATATTTATTGCGTTTCCCTAAGCAACAAAATGGCAAATCTCAGAAAAGGATAACTTGATACAGTTCCTCTTGCCAATAATATGCGTGCCTTCCCCTCTCCAGGAAAAAAAAGAAAATGAGAAGCATAGCCCCTCTCTATGTGCCTTTTTTTTCGTTCGTTCTTGTTCTCTTTGCTAGATCGACGGGGGCTTCTTCCTTCCAAACTCTTCCTCTATGTGTCCCAAAGATAAAAAAAAAAAAAAAAACACACAAATACAAACAAACGTATCACAAATATATATATATATATAAGTTGAAGAGAGAGAAAACTCTATATGTAGTAATAAAGATACACAAAAAAGACAATTACCATTGACACTGTGTATGAATGCCTACCCCCTTCTGAACCTTCTGTAGAAACTCATGGGGTGCGAGGCAAACACGTCTCTCTCTCTATCTATTGACAGGAAATGAGAAGGAATGGGAGTAAGTGTCACATGGATATTGTTTTCCTCTCTGCCAAAAAAATAACAATAATAATGGTAAAAACAGCAAATCTAGTGAGGTGACCGGGGAGAAAAAAAATTAGAAATTCCAACCGCTAGCGCAAACACCTTCCCGAGGAATGCACCGCACTACTTCTTCTTGGAGTGGGTCATCTTTTTCTTGGAGGCAGCGGCTGCCTTCCTTTGCGCTGTCGCCTTCCTTTGTGCTGTCGCCTTCTTCTTGGCCTTAGCTTGCAACTTAATCGCGCCCCTGCCAGCGTGAATCTTCTTCGATACACTCGTTGAGTTGACGCTGTTGAGGCGCTTGAGCTCGTCCTCAAGGCTCAGGCTATCATTCTTCTGGATCTGATAAAGCTGCCCGAGCGCTGCAAAACGACGGGTACTGTGCAGATACCTCACTTTCCCATAATTTGCCTTGACAAATTCGGCAAAGCCATTTGGTGGCAGAATGCTTTCTGGGCTCCTCTTGCGAGAAACCTTTGGCTTCTTGTTATTCATAGTGCGATGTTTCGCGGCACGCTTGCGGAGATCTTTGAACTCGCCAAGAGTGAGACTGCGATACATTTCCGAGAGCTTGCGGCCTCGCTCGCCTCCACTGATGCCTTGCAGCTCGGGGTTTTTCTTCTGATCCATCATAAACATGGCAAACGGGCTAACACCGCGCAGAAGACGAACTGCTCTGAACATTTCACTGGTAACTCAGCACGTTGAAAAGGAGCCTCTTTTTAAATAGTTTTTCTACCGTTCCTAGTGATATCTCGAAAGTGCGGTTCAAAGGTGGGTGGGTATTCAAAAAAAAAAAAAATGCGATGGGATCAGGGAAGTATTCATTCCAATGATAATTTTTTAAAAAAAAATTAAGGGAGAAGCCGAGTCTCCTGTAAGACAGCTCCTCACTGCGCAGCAACAGCAATGACATCTAAAAGCTTCACAAAGCAAAATTAAAAATGAAAACAGGAAGAAATGTTTTGAGTGTTACCATTGATGGCAACTGTAAAATAGCTGGATCATCATTGCAGCATGTTCCTCTCCTTTTTCTTCTACCCATCTTATTTGGCGGAAGGCTTCCTTTTCTCCCTGTTCTGAATCGATTGTTTATATATGTGTGTATTTTGACCGTTCACACATAAACAATTATATATTCAGAAACTCATTAGCCAAAAGCAAAAAAAAAACAATGATTTCATTTAATGGAAATTGAGCCACCAATTTCATTCTTTTACGATTTGAAATGCGGCAAGATTCGCCTTGATCCGGTTACACAGCACCCCCGCATCGCTAAAAGCGCAGTGCAGAGTGGCGCCACCTGTTTCGTCGTCCTGATGCTGCCACGTAGCCCTCAGCTTTTCATGATACCAGCAGTCTGCTGCGCCAGACGCCTCTCTGTGTGGAGAATAAGCAGAAATGCTGGCGTCTGCTGTGATATCGGGGAATGAGTGCTTCAGTGATTTTTCAAGAACAGAAATATCGAAGCATCGTATGTCACCTGGACAAGGAATTGCTTCAATCGCCATCTCCTCAGCTTGACGTCCATATTCAGCCTGGCTTATCATGGCAGCGCCGAAGAGCCAACGAAGGGCTTGGACATCTAGTACGCACGGTGATGTTTCGCTTCCTTTATTGATGAGAATCACACGAGGGTCTTCCATGTAGGTGCGAGATATCCAAGTCGCAAGAGCAGCGTAATCCTTGGACAAGAACGCCGCGTTCGAGATGGGGATGCCATGGATGCACAGACACGAGTACAGCACGCGCTCCTTCTCGCACACCAGACCAGGATGCGAGAAAAAGTGTGTGCATTCGTTTGTTAGCAAAGGCGCACAGTTTCCATCTGCGCCGCCGCTGCTGCTTTGGGTAGTAAAAGGCGGCGATACGTCGGCGACAGCTGAGAGGAAAGCAAACTCTGCAGGCAATGGAATGCCACCAGATGCAATGGCAAAAGCCTCCACGTCAAAAGCAACGAACACAGCATTGTGCCACCCCCGGCATCCTCAACGCACTTCAAAAGCCGCTCAACACTTAACATGCACGCAGAAAGATCCCGGCACACTGCTGAGGATACATGAGGCATGCCTCCGCTGTTGGGTGCGGCGCCAGCTGCCTGTGCCAGCTGCTGCTTTGAAAGAAACACCTCAACGCCCTCGACGCAGCCCCCACCTCCATTCCCTTTACTGCTGTTTTTCTTCTTCTTCTTCATAAACATGGAAAGGTCGGTCTCTGTTGGTAATCGCCATCCTGGATACTGCTCCTTCAATGTGTCCAACACTTCCGCATCTGTGGTAAGTGGCAGTGCCCATCCAGTGGCTTCACGATCAACGTATCCAATGGCAAAATCAACTCCCTCGTGCTTCGCAGCTATCTCCTTCCGGTTAACGCTCTTACCAATGGGAAGCAGTGCACAGTCACTCATGTTGTTCAGAAGAAATCGAGAGTCACGAAAGTGGCGAAGAGTTCCATCTGCCTCTTTCGCTTCGCTCTCCACTCCCTTATCAAATTCAGCGGCGATTGGTGGCACCTCCCCCTTCTCCTCAGGGACACGCACGGTGTCTTGGCCACTATCAAGGGACACACACACATTTAAAGGCATATCCTCTAAATAGAGCATGTCCTCCTCAGGGTCTTCCTCGACATAAAAGTCAGCAAACAGAGTCATGAAAAGTCCGTTGATATCCTCAAAGGTGTAAAAGTAGGCTTGTGTGCCGAATGCATCACCACACGTGTACTTGTCAACGATCTCATCTGTCTCGTCAACACTGCCATAAAAGTTCACTCCATCATTGCTGTCAGGGACAGAGCAGCTATATACACTACACGAATACTCAAGATCGCTATCCATTTCGTTTGCTGTCTCCAGTTGATCGTGTGTGCTGTTGCTGTTGTTGTTGTTTTGCTGCCTCTTCTGTTCCTCGTTTTTTTTCTCAAATATGAAGAATTGCTATTGCTACAGATAAAACGCCAAAAAGCCAACCCTGTGCTTTCCAAAAGAAAAGAAAAAAAAAACCGTTAGGAAGAATGATGGCGCTAATTGAAAGTATCTAGTATATTGTTAAAAGCTACGTAGAAGACATTTTGAATTATAGAAGACAAGAAAATAACAACAATAGCAATCAAACAAGAGAGAAAAAAAAGTGATACGCAGGGGAGGATATGTTGGTTAAGTACTTATACACACCTAATTAGTAAAAAAGACACACATACAAAGAAAAAAAAAGTAAGATACTGCAACTCTATTCTAGCAGCACTATTCATTACACTGTGAAGAGCATAAAGGGAGGAAAAAAATAGCTACTGCCTGTTGAAAAAAATCCGTATTTTAATTCTCTGGAACACCTTTTTTTTATATAAATATCGTTCTATTTATCTCCCATATGACTCATTCCTATCTTTCCTAGAAGGAATGGCGCATTTGTATTCCTTTCTTTTTTTCTGAATTTTTTTTCTTTACACCAAACGAATGCAAACAAGACCACACAAATTTCCCCTCACGCCGGCGCACATGCATAACAGGTGCAATCACACACACACACACACACGTGCAAAAAGCAAAATCGGCAAATAAAAAAAAAGCTTCCGTGCCCCTTCTCTCGTAGCGAGTGACACCATCTCTCTCTCTGTCACTTGTCTACTCTACCTCTTCCTTCTCATTCGCCTCGGGTGAAGCCTCTGGCACCTCTTGTGGGGACTCTAGCAGCGCCGCAACGGTACTAATCTTTTCAATCTGCTTCTTCAGCTCTGCTACCTTCTCTTCCAAGACGCGAACCTTCTCATACTCCTTGTCGCGCTCCTTGCGGCTTCCTTGTGCGCGTGTGAGGGCAAACTGACGGTCGCCCTCAAGCGTACGAATTGTGCGCATCTGCCGCTCCTTCACCGCCTGAGCGGATTCGTACATCTCCTTTGACTTGATAAGCTGAGCCTGAATATCTGCAAACCGCGCCACGAAGCCATCGACGCCGCTCTTGATCTTAGTGTGTTCTTCTTTGAGCTCCTCGAGCTCCTTGGTCTCCTTCTCAAGCTGCTCCTTCAGTGCAGGCGCGCGGGCCACCTCCGTCTTGGTCTTCTCGGCGAACGAGTCAAACTCGCGCTTGCGGGCCTCAATAAGATCGGTGTACTTCTTTTCACTGAACGGTGAATCTGGGTAAATCTCCAGCTGCTTCTTGTACGATCCGTTTTGCTGAAGTGCCTTGGCCTCGTTGGCGGCCACCTGCGTAGAGAGCTCATTCACCTCATCAATCTTCTGGCGCATCTCGTCAGCGAGTACCTTGCGGGCCTCCTCATCCTGCTTTTGTACCAGTTTATACTTCTCTTCAGTTTCGTCATTGAGCTTCTCAAGCGTCACGCGAACATTCTCGACAGTCTCTAGTTGCTTCTCCGCAGCAAGAAGTGACTCCTGGAGCTCAGCCTTGCGCTTGATCTTCCCTTCCAAGCGTGAATTCTCCTTTTCAAGCTCTAGATCACGTTGGTACTGCTTGAGCTTCTGCTGGACTAGGCGCTCCACGAACGCGGACATATTACAAGCAAAATCAACGAATATTATCTTGAGACGAGGCGTAGGTTGTATATATATATATATATATATATATATATATATATATATATATATATATGCGTTCTCCTTTTGTTTGTTACCTATATATGCGGTGCAATATCAGCCACAAACTATGTGTATACTGTGTTATCCGCAATGCTATGTATGTATATATTCGTGTGTGAGTGCTTGAAAACAGAAGGAAAAAGTCGTATCAAAAAGAGATAAAAGAGAATCAAATAAACAAAATAGGTGAGTTTAAAACGACCAAAACAAAACAAAGATATGCCATGTTTCCTTTTGCTATTTTACAGACGTAAGGAAATTGCGTGAGAAGATGCTTCGTTATATACAAGATGCAAAGCTACATAATACAAAGCTTTCGTTAATATAAATATATATATATTTATGCAAATCAAGTGTAGATAAAGAGTACAAATTGAACCAAACAAACAAAAAAAAGCAATAACGTGTACAGTGACAGTAGTGCATTTAAGATGAAATATACAATTTCAAACAAAATGGATCTATTCTAAGACTGAAAAAAAAATGTATATATAAAAGAGTGGCAATCATGCGCGCACACACACACATACATAGGAAAAGAAGAGGCAGTGATAAGCAGCGAGGTTGGATTTAAATCATCCATATTGTGCAATGAGTACCTGGGAGAAGGGAATAAAGCGCTTCGCTCCAAGAATACAGGCAAACATGCCTACAATCAGCGCTAACCCCATCAACCCACTGCTTTGATGGACGCCCCAAGCAGCCGCTACCGCCTGCTTGCAGGGACCCAACAACGGCGGCACCACAGTGGTCAGCACTGTATCACACGATGCTATCGCGATCCCACCAGTGCTATAGCCGTTCTCTGCGTGTTGCAGCGCAGTGGAACGGCTTATCGCCTCTCGTGCAACTCTTCCAACCATGCTGAGCTTCTCAGTATCATAATAATCATCATTGCCACCTCCTTCAGTGCACGCCATTGCGCACTTTGCTAGAGAGCAGCTGCTGTGGATGTTGTTGCTGCTACTGCTGGCTTCCCTGCATATATAACCAGCAGCCGAAGCAATAGCGTGGGCCTCAGCATCAAGCAGCACGCGTTGATCGGTATCGAAGGAAGTCATCATCCACGAACGCATGTGCGCCGCTGACACCGAAGCGCATTGTGAGGCATCAGCAGCTGCTTCAGTGTCTAGCATACCCACTGGACAGTTGAACACCCGCTGTGCCTGTACATTGTCGAGTGCAGAGCTGGTAGAGAGGTAACAGTGTGTCACTAGACCTTCACACACAAGCCGCCACGCCTCGCTAACGGCAGCGTCAAAAGCCGGTGTTAGTGCGTGTACAAGTGTCTCGTTGCACGCCGTCGCAGCCATCACGGCATTTTCACTGCGTCCCGTGTAGTCCGTCACTTCACTGCACATCTGTTGAACAAGAACGTGGTTGGCGGCCAGAAGCCCCTGCAGAGCCCAGACCACTACACCCATTCCGCCGAAAAAAGCGACGAGCACCATCGGCAGTCTATGTCTGCAGTTGCAGAAGCCCGCCACAAGGGCACAGGCACTGCCGAGAGTAATGAGTGGGAAAAATAGATAAATCGTCCATAAAAACTTTTGATTGAAGCTGTACAGAGACCAAATAGTTTCCTCTGGCATGCGATACACTTCGTTTGCGGTGGCCTCAAAGGCATCACGGAGAGCGTCCTGATACTCCAAAGGCACAAGAGGACCAGATACATCCCCGTTGGCATTACTGCTAAAATAGTTGGCGCTCATCAGCTGCTCGATAGCAGCTTCCGTAGACCTTCTCAGCACCCAATACATCGCTAAAGATGACACTTTCATGCCTTGAAGGCTTCCGCTCAAGGTCCGGGCTGCTGAGCAACCCCACACGCAGGCAGAAAGAGCCATGACAAAACAAGCGACAGCAAGTACGAGGGGTCTGGTAAGGTCTGACCTACTGTACTTGGCAGGAAGTGTATCGTTTGGAAAGCAGAAATTGGGTCTCTGCTTCCTACCGCCACAGCAGTTACACATGTACCTGCCACAAAAAAATGCAATAGTAAAGATAGCCATAGCAGCCGCACAAAGAAGGCCTGGAAATGCCCAAGCAACCAGCACACCTTTGTAGGAAGAGTGAGAGCAGGTGGGAACGTAGTCCTGGTCATACGTGTTCCGCTGATCAAGTTCACAGCAAAGCACGCGCGAGAGCCCAGTGTCGTACTGCATAACAGGAGTTGCCATAGCCCTACTGCACTCAAGACAGCACAGCGCTAGCACAGTTAACGTTGCATACGTCACTAGGTCTATTGTAGCCATATTATCACTGCAAAGAAGAAAAAAAAGAAGAAGAAAAGAGCCAAAGACGCTACTTTCTTGTAATTGATGAACAATTCACCAGAAATCTAAAAGAGGTAAACAGAAAAAAAAAAAGGAAGAAGATAAGCAGAAGAAGAAGAGTGAAAAGGAAACAAATTGATTTTTTAAAAAATGTAAAGAAAAACACACACGCACACACGCATTATTTCAGATGGCACCAAAATAGATGTGTACGTGCGCGCGACATTATTTTGTCTTCAAAAAGGAGGAGAAAAAGAAGGAATCGGTGTTTTGATCTGAACGTGGCAATGCATCTTGAGATGTGACACACTAAACTCAAGCAATGCAGGCAATAAAGCAGCGCAACTAGCAAAATCTTTGAAAAAAAAAGAAGAAAAAAAAAAGCGCATTAAAAAGAGAGGAAAGAACTGCTGAACACACGAAGCGCAGACAGTTCCAGTCTTTTCTCTCCTGCATACAAGTGTATGCATCCTGCGCAACAGTCATTCATGCCTCACATGCTTGCCATCACACAGTAGTTAAACATCAACTCATGCTCGTTTCGAAAATTCATTCTTAGAGCATGTTTCATCACGTTGCTGCTTTTGCTTTTAAGTTTTCTTTTTAAGGAATGCCAGGCGCATATTATAAACTACTAGTTTCCAGCCGCTCACAACAAGCAACAAATCAAAAGAAAAGAAAAAAGGGATATATCCATTTGCGTGTGAAAGAGAACAACAGGTCTATTGCAGTTGCTTCCCCGCCCCTATGCATAGCTTCGTGTTTTTATATGCTCTTTCTCTACTCCAAACCCATCTCGAGAAACACACATGCGTCCAACCTAAGCGTGTATATCCATGGGTAAAGAGAGAAGACAGCACAAGAGTATGAAATACAAAGACAGATTCCCCTTGTTCATGTTTAGTGCTCGTGACTGTGTGCAGCGAATTGTGCTTCTAATGAACGTTGCACTCCCCCACCCCTCCTTTTCCTTTCCCATTCGTTTGATGATACCCCCCTCTCGGATCCTCTCATCAGACCCTTTACACGCAGTGTCTTATCTTCCTTTTTCCTTTCGATTTCAATGTGTACTTTCTTCCTCACCCTTTATCTCACATTTACGCTAAAAATAATAATAATAATAATAATAATAAGAGGCCTCAGGCTCTCTCTCTCTTTTCAAAAAATCATCGCCATCCCACACATACACACACCAAAAGAAAGAAAGAAAAGAAAAATGGGTGCGACACTACACTCCCGCCCACTCTCCTTATTCTTTCCCTACCTCCCTTGATGCTCGCGCAAATCGCTAGCAACAAACCTCTTGAAGCTAGAACCAAACCGGTGCGATATCTCTTGCACTGGAAGATACACCACCTTCTTTGGCACAGTTGCATCATACATGTACAGAATCATCTCTCCGCCGTACTGCGTCGTGACATCTTTGGTGACCTTCTGAAGCATGTTCTCACAGGCGCCGCACGGGAACAGTGGGTTGGCTTCTTTATTGCAGTGCGCTCCATGCACAAACACCTCACGCACTGCCCACGTCGGCACACCCATAGAGGCGAGCTTCCCCATCGCGTTCTGTTCAGAGCAGCGTGAGCCACTCGGAGTGCTAAGCTCGTAGTTCACTGCGACAACCCAACGGCGTGGACACGAGCACCAAGACCCCCTCGGCGTCCCAATTTCTTGCTGATAGTCCGGCTCGCCGAAGCTAAACACGCGCGTGCGATCGAAGGCGTAAACACCGTTGTTCTCATTAAGCGTACAGTTGCACGTCGCCCCATCCACATACGTAATGATGGAGGTCACAACTGGGCGTGTAGGGTCGTGTTTGCGCCAACTGCAATGCGCGTGCTTGCCTCTAAACGCGGTGATGATGTTTGTCACCCTCACAAAAAACGAGTCCTCAGGCTCTTTAGAGAGTGTAATGACGTTGTAATCCTCATCGGTAGCGTAGCGCTCGCGAATCATCTCGCACGCGTTCATCACATGCGGCGCTGCCCCCATAGAGTAAAACTCAGCGTACGGCATGGTGAGGAGTTCCCCAACCCGCCTGGGATACGGTGGTAGCGTCACCGGTGCGGAGACACGAGGGAAGGTGCAGAGAATGTCAGCAAGGTTGGCCTTGCGGTCAAGGTTGCGCAACACGGAAATAACAAGAAACGCCTCCGCCCACTGCGCCGGAATACGGTTGGCGAGGCTTTCAAACGCGGCGACACCGAGCACCTGCAAGTCGCCCACGGTGGCTATACCCTCCTCCCCCAGAAAGCGAAAAAAATCATCCTGCTCGTCCTCTGGTAAGAAATCGATGCCTGAGGTGAGGACGTAGTCGCGCAAGAGAACATCCGAAGCGTTCATCTTTGGCTTCTCCACCTTCACATCAGCGTGTATATAGAGACACATGTATCCATGCTTGCATTTTTTGTTGAAGCGACACATGGTCGGTACTACAGCGGGCACAGCCTTCATGTGGACAAGCCCAAGCGCAAAGTAGTAACCTGCGCTAGGGATAGCTTCTTTCTCGTCCATGCGCAGGTACTGGCCGGCTTGATTCACTGTGAGTGCAGTGCGTTCCAGCGTATCCAGACGCAGACGCCACGCCCCACGCACAACGTGTGGATTTTCACAGTTGCACTTCAGCTTCTCACAAAAGAAGAAGCAGTGGTTAATGTGGTTCTGTGACAGCGTGTACTTGAGGGGAGGCGGCATCACATCCTTTTTCCGAAACATATAAAACGCAATCGTGTAATTATGAGCTGCGTCCATCTCGGGGATGAGTGGAGCCTCACCATCGAAAGATGTGTCCATCTCTGGTGCGCAACAGGAGAGAGCAGGACTGCGAAGGATGCCGTCTGGCTTGTTGCCCATGATATGGCTCTCATGAGAGTGGGAGCAGGTGTGAAAGTTTTGATCAAAAACAGGTGAATGAGGCTGGAGTGGAAACTCGGTAGTGGAGCAGACGACCACGTTAGAAGAGTCAATGCCGGATCCTTCGTGAGTGACGTGCGGGGATACATAGCAGGCAAGCACCACATACTTGCGGGCTTCGATCGCATCCTTGGCGGGAAGATAGCCCTTGTAGAATTGAGTGGACTGCCAGAAACGCGTTTCTGTTTCGGACATTAAAAGAACAAGAAAAATAAAGTGTTAATAATGTGTATGACTACGTATTTTCGTTGCTGTATTTCTCCCTCCTCTGTATGCGTGTGTGCTTGCTTATGAGGGGAGATGCAAGGCCTCTTCTTTGTGTTTCTTTTCCTTTAGCTGGGTTGTATTTCTGTTTCCAGCAACGCTAAGAGGGGGCCGCAAATACTCCTACTGCAAATAGCAAAACATATATATATATATAACAAAATACGCAAAAATATATAACATTAAAACCCCAATTTATGTATCCGCACGTGCACGCTCAGTGGAGCTACAAATCGCACCTTGCAAAGAAATCATGAGAGGAATGAACATGTTTTTTTTTTTTTCCTATTTGCTTGTATATAAATCGCTCAATAGAATAAGCAGAGTAGCTCAAGCCTCACGCCAGCTATGCTCGCGAAGCGCAGCTCCCAGTGGGTCTGCATCGTAGTCAAACAAGGGGTCTAGAGCAAATTTCTGTACACAGTCATCTGGCTCAGCGATCACCTCCGCCATGTCTGCACGTATGGAAGAAATACAACCCGCATCAACCATCATCAACGTAGGATGAGCGCCTTCACTATCAGCTATCCCAGGTAATATCAAGTCATCGGCTTCTTCGTCGTCCTCATTACCCAAAGCATCCTCCATCTCGGAGGAGCTACTTGATGGAGATCTAAGCACCTCTGCTGCCTCGCCGTGCTCACAGAACTCCTGGGCACCGGCATCTTTTTCGTTACCAGAGTCCTCATCAACTGCTAGCCAATCATCAAGGCAGCCCACAACTGCTTTATGAGAGGATGAATGAACATACGCACTAGCACCTGCCACAACCGCCTCCTGAGTGAAATCTGATGTCCCCGCACCACTCATGTCATACTCATCCACAACGTTATCAAACAACGTATGACTTGTATCGGTAATTCCCATTTTAAAAAAAGCCACAATGTTGCCAGTGTGAACATCCTCGACCGCTCCTAGGTCGACTTCCTCAATGTCATACATGGCATTCGCGAGTGCCTGTTCTTCTGGCGCGGCTGAAGTTACAAGCAATGCGGCAGGGTCACTATGCTTCTCTTTCGTTTGTAGGCATTTCATCGTGCACAGAACCGCCTCGTACTGCTGAACCGCCGCCACAACGCCATCCTCCTCCTCAGTATCAACAGACGCCAACACCTCAGCAGCCATCTCGGCCTTGTCCTGCAGTGGAATTGCTATGAAGTGGCTCATGAAGGTGATCACGTCCTCCTCAGGGCAGCTTAAAAACGCATCCAGAGTGGCAGGACAGTCAGAAAGCTCAGTCTGCTGTTGTGGCAACTTCAACCCTATCTGAGTCGCTGCTCTCGACACGTAGCGCGCGCCGCTGCCACGCAATCTCTGAGCTATCATCTCCATCGAAGCGGCAGATGGGTCAGTGGACGATGATGCTGCGACAACCTCGTGTGTTCTATTGGATGAAAATATCTCCTCGGTCTCCTTACACTGAGCCTCATTCGCTGGAGGATGTTCTCCCGACATTGAGAGAAGTACGCCGAAGTGCTAACAGTATCTTCCGTACAAGGACACCTACAATAGAAATACGCCCTAATAATCAGAAAATAGAGAAAGTTAAAAAAAAATAAACAGTGTTTTATTTCGAGATCAGGCTATTGGAAATTTTGAGTAACAGACACACAGGATTCCACAATTGCTTTAAAATTTACCTTCTAGCTTTTTTGAGTGAACGAAAGACATACAATTTAATCGCTATCCGCCAACGTGCAACTGGAGAGAAAACTAAGCACGCTACACACTCGATACTTTTTGTTTTGTTTTGCAATGGTATCGCATTTTTCACGCATTTTTTTTTCCTTATTTTGATGTTTCTCAATAAAATAAGTACATTGACCACCACAGCAGTACGTGCACAGATTGAAATATATATATATATATTGATTGTCACGGAAACACTTGAGAATCTTCTCTCTTCTTTTGACACTAACATACTACTGTGGAAAGTTGCACACACACAAGCACGTCTGATAACTTATACAACGCCCAATCTGTAACTCATGACAACTATTCTAGTTGCTTTCTTCCTTTCATTTATGGACACATATGTGCAGTGGCGCTGTTTTCTTTTTTCCACTCGTGTGCGTATGTTTGTGTACACGTCTACTTTTGCTGTGTGTGGTTTTTATTTTTATTTCAATACGATAAAATTGCTTGCGTGTGTGTTTATGAGTGCATGTGTGGATCTCTCTAATTTATAGTGCACGTCAGCACACTGCTCTCGCTTAACGCACCTCACAGCTCTTGAAAGATGAAGGTGAGTAAGTACTTTGCACTAGCAGAAGAAGAAAAAAAAAAAGATGTCAGCACACACACACACACACACACACCCACACTCACAACTTAGACATAAGGAACAGCATTTAAAATCGGTATATAAATTATATATAAGTAGTGAGGAGAAACGCGCTATAAAAGCTGCTTTCAACTGTAGTCGTACTGCTGGCGTAGTGGAGGTGTATATGCAACTGCGTCACAGTAAATCTTTTAAGTAGTACAAACAAAGAAAAGACAGGTATTCAATAATGCAATGTACTACGCAACCCATATATATACACACGCAACATAAAGGTACCAGGGGATTGATATCTATTTCATTCCCATCTTCAATGAGCCTTTACAACGTACAACCTTGGCAGAAGTATTCAAGATGCTTACGTAAGACGTTTGTGGAACAAAGAAAAGAGAAAAAGAAGGCGGCATCACATTACAAAAACAGAAAAATAAAAAAAATCATCAAAAACTAAAAAAAAATAGTGAATCCATTTAAAAGAACGTATTTCCCTTTGATATATATATAGTTTTCACTTGCCGAAACGCTGAAGGATGATGCATAGCTGAAACACACACACACACACAGAACATGTTTTCTTTCTTTCTTGCGAAAAGATATTGAAACATATATATATATATTCCTTTGAAAATGATGCCGTTGCGTACTGGCTTGAATGAAACTGTCTTGCACACAAAAACAAACCTCTCACGGCTTAATGTAGTACTCGCAAAAGACAAAGACTGAATACATCGTGTAGAGCAAAACAAAAACGGTTTCAACCAGTATAGGATAGGATAAAGAGGGGAAAACAACAATTTATACATTCACTTTCATGCTGTTACACCTGATTCAGGATGATCTGGCATGCATCATCGAAGAAACACTTGCTACGCTACACGCCCATTTTGCTATTGACTCATAAGCAAACACACACACACACACACGCACGCACACCAATGTACCTGCTGCTTGAAATGTGCAAAGCACGTTGCCCTCAATACTTCTACATGCCCATTTTTTTTTCCCTATATGTGTGTGTGTGTGACCAGAAACTTCGCTTTGCCGCTTACTAGATGATTCGCCATATAGTGAGGGAAAAAAAAAATTTTAAGCGCCAGTGACACGCACAGAAAAAAAAAAAAAGAAGGAAGAGTCTATATATAGCAAGTTTGTATATAGTACTTCTAGCAAATTCTTTGGCGATGCAGCGTATTCTTCGTTCGAGCTAAAGTTGAAAGGCGGAGAAGAACAAATGGATGCATTGACACACATTTCTTCGTAGCTACATTGTCTCCTCTACAAATTTCCTGAAACACAGCTGAGAAACGAGAAGAAACTTTTTTTTTCAAAAGTACAGATCATCATTTCAACATTGATCATTTCGACTTTAATTTTCTTTTTTTTTTAAAGAAGAAAGAAAACAGAAGCTATATACCAAAGTACAAAGGAAAGAATGTCCTAATACAGAGATTGCCTTCACACACCATGCCCTCCTTCTCAATTTTGCCAACAAAAACTAGAAAAAACAAAAAAAAATGTTGATTGGGCTAGGCAAACAAAATGAAAAAGAGCTCTTCTAAACTCGTTGACGACGATGACAAACGGTGTGCTGAGGAAACAATACTGAGGTGTAGCATGAAATGACCCCCCACATTCAACGGGTGTTTTCTGCCAACAGTGGTGACATGACGAGCAATACAATAGGTGGGCAAGGAGAAAAAAAGTGCAATAACAATAATGAGTGGNCGGCACGCAATGAGAAAGACAAAAGTTCATTTTAGGTGAAATCATTCGGCCAACATCAGTAACTCCATGTGTGAGGACTGAAAGCAAAGAGATAAATGATGATAAACAGATAAATAATATAAAACGGAGAGAAGAAACAATAATAATAATAAAAAGCAACTTGTGATTTCTTCGACCGAAAGTACATATATTAGAGGTGTGCCAAGACTTGTATTATATCCATGTAAAACGTTTGCTCGTGCTCCAGTTCCTTTCTTGTGAGAAGTACTGCCTCACGCAGCTCTCCTACTCCTCCTCTTATATATATATATATATGCATATCTTTTGCTTCACCTTCAATTCCGTAGCTCAGCACAGACCTTTTCTGCTACATCAGTAGGAGGAGTAGTACTAGTGAGGCATCAAAGAAGAGAAAAGGGCACAAAGAATGAAGTTTGAGAAGAGGGAGAAAGCTTCGAAAGAGAACTGGCATCTGCGCAAAAAAAAAAAAAAGCAAGACATATGTAACGGAGGACTGGCTGTCGCCCACATAAAATGTATAAGCACAAGCCTACACATTTGATAGCACAGCAATAACACCAAAAGAAGATTAAAAAAAAAAAACGCAAAAGCAAAAAAAAAGGAAGTAACACAAAGAAAAAAAAAATCAAAAGTGAAAAAAAAAGAAACTAAGCTGGTGGTTTTCCCCATTTTCAATTTGCTTTCTATCCGTCTTTTGAAGATGCTTTTTTTCTCTTCACGTTTCCTTGTTGTCTTCTGCAACGGGGAGAAAAGAAGTGCAGCGACACACATATGCATATAATCCAGGTGCACAAGAACCGCACCCGTATCGCATGCACACGCGCACACAAAGTAAATGAGAAAGGTGAGCAACAATAAAAAAAAACGCGTGAACTGCTTATATATATACGCGTTCTCCGCTTTTCTCATTTCCTTTTCTAGAGAAGTACTCCAACAAGGTAGATAGAGCTTTTTTGGTGTGTATATATAAAGAGGGGATGCATCCTATACATGGTACCATTGTCATTGGTGCGAGAAGGGAAAAAAAAAATTCACCACCATAAGCGAGATCGACGTTCCATTGCCCGTAGAAATCAAAGAAACCTAAAGGTAAACTCAAGATGATTGGGCAAAAGCACTAGATAACGCACGTAAGATGAGTCCTCCCAGAAAGAAAAGGGAGGGGGAAATAATCGACACCGCTGACAAGAACCCACCAGCAAGCCAGAATGAGGTGGATACCTGCACAAGAGGCTATAAAAAGAAAGCATTTTTTTAAAAAGGAAAACAAAAATAAAAAGGGCAGAAAAAAGATAAAACGGAAAAAAATCCTACAATTAAAGCCACTTTTTCCTCTAAGTAGCCCTTTTCTCTCTTTCTTTCTCTCTCAATTTGATTTCTTCTTTATCTTCTTTCCCTTTGCAAAGACAATAAATAGAAACTTGGCAAACTATTAAATTCCTTTCTTTTTCAATAATAATAAAAAAGAACGTTCGTACTTGTTTGTGTGTAGTAGAAAAATAGCAAGGAAGCGTTTGGTGTTGCTTTGCAACATGGATGGGCCCCTTTAAGGGTGAGCTCCCTTTCCACGTAAGTAGTCGATCATCATCGCTGGGCGATCTGTTTGGAGAATGCCGGCGCCAATTTCGTTCACTACATAACCCCAATTGCGGTCCCTATTCTTCAATGCGTGATCATCACTGTGGCCACCACAGGTGGTAGGCCAGATCGTATTGATCCATAGCACCGAGCTGGTCTCGGCGGCCATCTCCTTCAGATACGCCAGGGCCTCCTTGTCCTCTACTTCAAAATTGACCTCGTAAATGTCGTGTCGCGGTGCAAACACTTCAGTCAGCTCTGCTAGCGTCGTGTTCTTAGTAACATTAATAATGGGCATAAAAATGACCTTGTCCATCAAGTCACCCCACTTGGCGCACATCTGCTTAAAGGAGCCTTCAGACTTGACTATGGTCTGGTGCAGAGTTCCAGTTTGAACCAAAATTTCATATACCTGATCCAAGTACACGTCCGCCTTATCCAGGTTGACCCAGATGCGACCCTTGCACAACTGCAGAACCTCCTCCACAGTGGGGATAGTAAACTCCGTCATGTTGCCAAGGCCATCCTTGAGGCGGAGAGCGCGGATGTCCTCGAGCGTGTGATCTGCAATAAGGCCAGTGCCACTGCTGCACCGGTCAAGGGTCTCGTCGTGCATGAGAATAAGATGACCGTCCTTCGTGCGCCACACATCAACCTCAATGATATCGGCGCCCATGTTGATGCAGCTCTCGACTGCCTCAAGGGTGTTTTCAACGTAGTTGCGCCAGTCGCCACGGTGGCATGCCACGCGAACAGGCAGTTGCGATCCAGGCGTGTGTGTAGGGAGGGTAAAGTGAGGTCGCATGGGACCAGGGTAGACGATGAGGTTAGGGCTGTTGATGGCGGACTGGTCAGGGCTCAAGCCAACACGACTTTCTAATGGGGAAGACATTTTGAGTGAAGAGATTGGATACCGTGCCGTCCCTTTCTGGGTATATATATATATATTCCTTTCTGCTGACTGACTGAGTGTATGTGTGTGTGCTTATTTTCAAAAAGAAGAATTCGGGGGTTCTCTCTCTCTCCTTGCAGTAGTGTTTGTTTTTAGTGCGTAAGGTAGATATCAGAGAGAGAGAGAAGAAACCTTGGATACAGAAGAACTTCTTTGTTTACAAGTTGAAACAAGAAGATGGTGATAGTATTCTGCTGAAATCTACGGCAACGGATACAGCCAGCTATTCTTGGTCTGCCTACGTGACAGTAGGAAAAAGAACGAAGAAAGAAACTGTCTAGAGAATTGGTTATGTGGTGTACGCTTTTTAAAAAAATAAACTAAGTTGGCATGCAGATGACGAGCGGGGCACGAACTAAAAGATTACGAAAGCCTATATAAGGAAAAAGAAAACACAGAACAGAATAAGCAGAAGAATATATTTTTTAAAATAAGTGCACAGTTTCAATAGAAGGGTTTCAGCAGCCTTTGTTCTACATGTTTTCGCGGAATTCAAAAGCAAGCACAGCAACGATAAAAAAAATAGACGCTACGCTGGGTTCATCAAGCGGATCTATCAATTATAAATATTTTCTTTTATTTTCCTTTGAGGAACATCTCTACGACTTCTTTCAAAAACAACAACAAAATAAAATAAAGTAAAAATGCTGAATATCAACATAAAGCACGCATGTAGACACAAAAGGGGGGAAAAAAACATACCACAATATCAACTGTAGCAACAAACAACGTGACAATGAAACAGAGACGCAATAAAAGCTGTGAGATGCAATTTGATTCCTTCCTTATCAGAGAAGGAAACATTGGCCGGTGATTGTAGTACCCCCATCTAAAACAAGTAAGCCTCCGCAACTACATCCTCTCAAACCCCCTCAAAACGTATGGTACACTCACACACACACATATATATATAGCGATAGTTAGAGAGGGGAAGGCTGGGAGAGAAAGAGAGGAGGGAGGCAGAGAAGAGCAGCATCGCACTAACAGCGTTATAGGTATTCCCCTCAATTCACTTTCCCATGCCAACGCTCAAAGAAGTCTTGGCAGTAACTACCCCTGTCCCGCAGCCTCATGACCTCTAAAACAAAACGTGTCCCACGTATCTTCATTTACTGTTCTCTGCCTTCTCACACTCTTCTTGTTTGAGAGAAAATGAGAAGGTAAACAATTGACAAAACTGATCTTATTCACTCCACCACAAGACTGAGCTGTGCCTCCTTCTCAACAGAAGAAAAGAGAAAAGACTTGAGAGGGAGGGAGAGAAGAAAGCAGACTGCATGCCTCACATGGCCAATTACAAGGAAACGAGAAAACGCTTCGTTACCTTCGTGACATCAACAAACAAAATACACAAAACAACAACAACAAAAAAAAAGACCGGCATAAGTTTGTATACTGGCAGCCACACATACAAACAGTTCAAAATGAAGAGGAAGAAGAAAAGACGTACCTATTGATTCTCACACCACCGCATATATATATATATATAGAGAGAGAAAAGAAAATAGAAGTACAAAAATATATATATATATACAATCTCCGACCCCAAATCAGCATGAATTGCTGTGGGAAAAAGTAGAAGCGAATAGCATGCAATAGTGGGTGAGACAGAGATCACACCCACCTCGTCTCTAGCACGGAGCTACATATAGATAGAGAGAGAAGAGATAGAAAAGAATATTGTAAATTTATAGCTGTAACGATGAAACATGCATATACTACGCCTACCACATGTACCTGACTCAATACCAAAGATGCATCACTACACATATAGTAGGTAAAGAATTGAATAAATACAATGAATTTGGAAAAAAAATGGGGGAGGAGTCTAGAAGAAAGCAAAAAGCTAATGATTAAAAAACCTTTTTTCTCTCCAGCAAAAACTAGTGCACACGACAAACGTAAATACACGTGTATATGTCAGAGTATGCCAACCCACCACAGCTCCGTTTCTCCTTTCTGCATACCCGTTCTCAGCAGTAAAATCCATTTCACCTCCCATTCTTTCCTCCCTACTTCTTTCTTGTATCAGTAAGAAAAAAAGGAGATTTTTTTTTTTTCTCCTCTCCCACTGAGGAATGAACTATATCAAAGCATACCGAAAAACCAGTTGGAGACAGATTCCCCAACACATGCACAATACACAAACAGCAACAGCAACAAATTATATCATAGCAAGGAATGAAAAAAAAAAAAAAACACCACAACTACTATGCAGAGAGAGACAACAGCCACAGATACTATAATCAATAGGGGGAAAAAAAAAATATAGCAGAAAAATAAGGAGAGAACGAAGACAGAAAAAAAAAAGAGAAGTAACGAAAAAGGTGCGTACGCAGCCTACGTTACACACACTTCGCCTACTCACTTACTTGCGATGAGGTCTGCTGTGCTCGGTCTCTTCCTCATCGTCACTTCCATGAGTCTCACTGCCGCTGAATTCGGGACTAGAAGAGGAGTCAGTGTCAAAGAGTGTGTGGTCATCTGATCCGGTGTCCGTTGCTGACGACTCCTCGTCCAGGTAGGTGGTCTCCTCGGTGTAACTGCCGCTGCTGCTGTAGTCACTAGAAGATGAGTGCGACCCAGTGTGAGACGTCTCCTCTGTCTCGTCCTCGTCATCGTCAATATAGGTAGTTTCCTCTGTGTATGAGTTCTCGTCGGTGGGCTGATCGCGTGAGTCACCGACCACAGGGGCGGCGTCCGTCTTGGGGTCATAGGGGTCGTGATACTCGCGTTGTAGTGGCTCTGCGGAAGCCTTAGAGGACTCATACGGTGTCTGGTCTCCCTCGCGTGGGTAGGTGCCGCTACTACGGTTATCCATGCGCGAGCGCTGCTGAGAGCCATGGGGGGTTTCGTTTTCTACAGGGAACAGCTCCTCCTCTTCATCCGTGTAGAAGTCGTCATACTCCTCATCCTCCGCCTCAACGCTGTCGGGGAAGGCGTTCGACTCGGTGTTGGTGTACGCATCAAACTGACCCCATCCACCTTCCACGTTCTCGTCCTTGTTCACACTCGGGATCGGCACATCGCGCGATGACGTAGTGTTGGTGAAAAGCGCTGCTGTTGCGTCCTCGTCCTTCTCAGTGGGCTCCACCCAGTTGCTGTTGCCACGGCGCTCCTCCTTGCTGCTTTCGCAGCCCTTCACAAGCAAGACGATCATCGTTACGATGAGAGCAAGGAAAATGTAGGCAAGGATGATATAGACAGGGATAAGAGCACGTGCCATGCGCACTGTATCCATACCACGCTCAATGCGCACGGCGACGAGGTAGAGAGAAACAAGCAGCGCGCCATTTGTAAAGAAAGACCCAACGGTATCAAACGCAACACCAATCTCGGAGCGCACGCCGATGGTGTGCCTCATCAGGCTACGCAGGCAGGCTTCAAAAATGCGTATGCCGGCGCGGCAAGCAAAGGGGATAAAAATATAGTACCACGAGCGGTTCAGCTTATTATCTAACTTCTGACCAATAAGTACCCATTGCGTGATCCCGCAGAACATGTTGAGAAATCCGCAGAAGAAGATACCCCACGAGATGAAGCCACTGGGGCGATTGTTGTCGACTGACATCTGCAGGCGCAGGCGGTTCGGCCACCGCCAGATGAGCGAGGTGAGGTAGTAGAGGATATCACCAATGATCGGCATGCACATGTAAAGGGTGAAGTCGCCATCTTTTTCGTGTGGGTTGTTCCGCACCGCATGGCCAAACACAAACGGGATGCAGAAGTAGGCGCACGCGGCAAGAAAGTTGCCGATGGGAGAAAGTCGGTCCACGATTGCCATGCCCTCTCTGCGGGTGCGCGGACTGATAAAGTTGACCAACATCGCAAAGAGTGTGGTGAGCCACATAAGCGCGGCAAACACCATCAGTGGGGCCACCACGTTAATCCACTCCCAATGAATAACACTGTCCACGCGGCACCCAAGGAAGGCAAAAAAGAGAATAAGCATCGCAATTTCTATCATCATCAAGATGCAGTAGAAAAGAATGGAGCCAGTGGCACCCAGCATAGGCACCAGCGGACCCCAAGTGCCGCTGGCGATGAAGCCATACGCCTCCTCGCCGGCAGCATCATAGAGATACTTGCGCGCCTTGTTGTACAACACCAGGTAGGCCTGATAATAGTGGTGGCGTAGCGTTACTTTTCGAAAGTTCCACTTAATCTGCTTGGACGTGATGGGTGGAAATAGATCCAGAAGATGATAGAGGCGCCAGTTGCGCTCATGCGGAGGTTCGTCGCACATGCTGCAGAAGCGTGCGTATGTACGTGTGAAATTCTACAGAAAAGGAAAAAAAAGAACAAAGAGGAAACCAACCCCACCTGATCTTGTTTTATCTCAACCCCCTTCTTTGTTGTTATCGCGCTAAGAAGTGCGAGTAGTATACAAAAAGCAAGGCTTACAGTCGCTCTATTGCAGCAAGAAAAAAAAAAAACCCACCGATATTGAAGTATGCTATGTGTGTACACTCTTATCTCTCCTCTTTGTTTATGTGCGTGCGTGCACTTTTGAATACAATCTAATTTTGAAACTTTTTCCCTACCTTCTTTTTTTTTCCTTTCGCTCTATTTGCTGTCTCACAACACAATATATAACTCTACAATGATAGACTATGCGGGAATAAATATATCAACAACAACAAAAAGAAAAGCTAGTGGTTATACGTCTGCAAGTTGTACTGAGGCAAAATATATAAATATACAAAACAAATTATAAGTGATTTCTCTCTCTACTGGAGGATGTTCTCAAGTACAGGTACAGTACGATTGCTAGTGTCGCCTCCTCTTTTCTCTAACAGTTCTTTTTTTCCCTTTTATTAGAAAAAAAGTACAAAAAACACTTTCCGTAAGAAGAAAAAAAAAATGTGGAGCAACACGCTTGCTTTCGAGAGGCGAGATATGATGGCTTGTTCCTCTATAGTGCGTACTGTTTTTTTTTTTTTTTAATATAAGGGGATGTAAAAATCACAAAGACAAAAGGGAGGAAAACAGAATAGCAATAGTATACACAAGCTACTGAGGTACCTTAAAGTGTCAATATATATATATATATATATATATCATTTTAAGGTGACTAGTCGTCACTTCACTTCTCAACAATAATGAGAAATGTAACATTTAATATCTTAAGAATATCTTTTTTGTGTTTGTATTCCCCATTATAGATATGTAAAAATGCATGCAATTCCTCATTCAGTCACACACACACAAAAAAAAAAAATGCACATCTACCGCTTCGCCGAATACCGTTCCTGCGTAACTGGATGCTTCCACGTCGTAGATTTCTTCCCGGTCTGCATGAAGTAGTACTGCATCGTACGACGCGACAAGCCGTACTCCCAGCCCTCTGGGAGAGGCGGGAAGGTCACCGCATCCATCGTCGCCGCGGCAGCAGCAGCGCCGGGTGTGTCTGCGGCTGACTGGCTTAGCGTAGTAGTAGTGGTAGGCTCAAGATTAGGGGTGCCACCAGAAGAAAACCTCTGACGTACACTACGGTCCTCTGCCATCGACCCCGGCGCAGAAAGCGAGTAGAAAGAAATCTTCAAGTCCGACGCTGATGTCGCCTGCGTTTTTGCAGTCTCGGCATGCTCATGCGTGTCAAACACCACCACTCCGTGTCGCTTGGAGGAGCCACTGCTGCGCGACATCAGCACTGTACGGCTATAGGAAAAGCCAGGGCACTTGCAAAACATGTAGTATAGAGCTTTGGCGGTTACTTCCTTGTCAAGGCTACTCACAAACAAGGTATCCTTCTGCCTGTCCGCCACCCACGGGCACATCGGGGCCGCGTAGGAAGGGATAGCGGCTCCTGACACATTAGACTCCCCTGAGCTTGGCGGCGAGGTAGCCGGTGTCGATGAGGGAGGCAGCGTCGCAAGAGAAGAAGCTGGAAGTGGCAAGGAAGGTAGAAGCAGCTTGCTCACTGCATGCGGCCTGACGTGCACGTACGCACAGTGTTCAGCGCGTGTGCATTTATTGTGGGCTGCTTCGGGATAAAATGCCGGGCACACGTCGCGGCTGGTGATGACGCCAGAGCGTTTCTGCTCGATGAACTCACGCATCGCCGCCGTATCAAAAACGTCCGTAGTGGAAAGCGCCGAGAAGCCACCTGCGGAACGCACCGCAACGGTGTCATACACAGCAGTCGCAAGTACGCGACCCAGACCCACCTCTGCGGGACTCAGTGGATGCATGGGAAGCGGCATTCGCTGCGTGACGTAGCGACGCCATTTAGAACGCCGGCCAGGAGCGCTCAGCAACGCCGCACACAGCTCCGCCTGCTCCCCAGACGAGAAGTATACACGGCACCATTCAAAGTCTTGCTCAGCGTCTGCAGAACCCGTAGTAGTACCAGCAGCAGCAGTTACTGCTGCTGCCCCAGACCGCGCTGTAGAGGCCATATTCACGCTCTCTAAGAAAACGTGCTCCAGCATGCCAGTGAGTTTCACTGAGTCCACCTCATCTGTCGCCTGCTCTTTGCTAAGCGCTGCACGCGGCCTGAACACACCGAGACGCACGCAACACCCCTCATCTAGCTCATGCATCTGCTTAGGAGCCGCGCTGAGCACTGGCAGGGGAGCTGAGACTATTGCATCGTAGGGTGTCGCCATAGTACTCCGGAAATATGAGGGTGGTGGAACGGGAAAGATAGACGCTGATGGCACAGAGGGAGATGCGGAGTCAGAAGAGGCATCTACGTGCGGACGTTTACGTACCGGAGCCTCGCTGCTGCTTCTACTGTCGTGACTTGCATTGCTGCTTTCATCACAGTGCTCAATGCTTGACCTTGACGCTGAGGTAGAATGAGATCCTGAGCCAGAGCACGAACCAGAGCCGCTGTACGACCCAGAACCTGAACCCGAGTAGTTGTGACCGCTACCGCTACCGCTGCTGCTGCCTGAAAAGTGCTCACTCTCCTCATCGCCGTTGCCACTGCCACTGCCACTACGGACCGGCGAGTTAAAAGGGGGAGACTGGGACCTGTCCCATTCATTTTTGGGAGCCTCCATATTATTCTGTATCTATAGATAGGTAAACAACGTCTTTCTCTTTTAAGGAAAAAAGGCAAGTAGAAAGAAAATCACACTGTGATGTTGCTTACCACTGGCTACGCCGAGTAATCAAATAAGTATGTCTGTGTGTGATTCAACTACTTCTAGAAAGGAAAAATCAACACTGCTGACGTCCGCATGCGTACGTGAACACTCCTGATAGAAAGAAAGAGGGGAGGGAGTAGAACACAATGATTTGCAGCATTAGAATATATATATATATATATAGAACAGCAATCATAGCTAATCCTACTTGATAGATGAAAAAAAAAAACACAAGATGAGAAAAACGCGCTTTTTTTTCTTGAAGAGGGAGTTTACTGTCGAAAGAGTGGCATAGTACAGAGTCGAATAGATAATATATATAAAGAAAAGACGAAGAGACGCCTGCAACCCAATTGAAGCTACTTTTGGCGTGGCCCGACCATTCTCTACTTACAAACGCACTTGTGATACAACTGGGTTTCATTTTTCCTCTACTCCTCCTCCTCACTTCACTACTTTTCATTACGCTGTTGAGAACTTTTGCTGCCAGCGTGGTGGTGCTGCCTCACTGGAGGCAGTACCAGGGATACTGGCGCCACCTGGTCTTGTAGCAGCAATACTTGGACGCGGTGGCGCAGTAAAATCCGTCTGAAAAGGCCGTTGTGTGGAAGCGTCAGCAATAGATTTGGTAGGCAACGGTGAGGCCGCACGGCGGGACACAATGGACGCGATGGAGTCCTCTCTGCTGTATTCGCTGTCCGCCCTGCATGGGGTGCTACGCCCGCTAGCTACACTCGCCGACCTGCTGCCGTGCCATCCAAGCCATTCCTCGACCAAAGAAGAACCACCCGCGGAAGTGCGCGACGCTGCCATCTTCTTTCGTTGCTGGTCCAGTCTAGCCATAACATCCGCCAAGTAGCGCTCTGCCTCACCGGGTGCTTGCGCTGACTGACCCACACCACCGTCTGAGCGACGAAATCGAGAATCTACGCTGCTGCCTCGTTGCTGCTGCTGCTGAGGATGCTGCCGCTGGCGTATGGGTGAGTCCCCACGCAAGTAGGAGCGAAGTGGGGTGGTGTGGCTACTTGTGGAAAGCTTCGAGGTCTGTGGCTCTGCAGGGAGGCCTAACGCGGATGAGGGCGCATGTTCTTTATGTTGGCTACTGGCACGAACAGGAATGAGTGTGGGGACCTCTAGTCCTGGCGTTGCCGCGCGCTGCCTAACGATAGGGGACGAGTTATTAAGAGAAAGGGAGTGCGGCAATGCTGCGGCAGTTGATAGTGAAGCAGTACTGCCGCTATATAAAGGGGCAGGCGCTGCTGTCCGAGGCGTCAAAATGACCTCAGTCACCCTCAGCTCTTGACCTCTTTGCTTCTCTGATGAAGCACTTCTCTTGAGCTGCTGCTGCGGTGGAGAAGCGGGCCGTGCAAACACTGAAGTAATGGCAATATTGCCTTTTGCTGGTGAAGCTGCCACTGCCACCGTCTTGCCACCAACCGGTAGGGTTGTCTGGAACTGTTGCTGCTGTTGCTGCTGGAGCACGTCTTGTCCATGCATGTGGCGATGTTTCTGTTGGTACTGAGAGTATGCATGAATTGGCCTCGGTGGCGGGGAGTCCTCTTTCGTGTAGTGGTCAGTGCCCGTGTGATCAGTGCCGATGGTACCTGCACTACCAATGTTGGCAGCACCAGCAGCAGGAGCGGCACTGGATAAAGAGGACTCACGCGGAGTTCGAGTCATAGGAGCTGGAGCAGCAGAATTACTCATAGCCGCTGCGACAGAAGGTGGGGGCCGCAGAACAGAGCTCGGGCCATGTGCACCACCAAACGAGTTGGGTGGTGGTGCTGCCACTGCCGTTCTTACATAGTCAACCGGCCGCTTCACTGCACTACTCTCTAAATGCGATCCAGTGCCCTTGAAGGCACCACCACCATTATTACTACCACCTATCCCGCTTCCAGCGCCAGATGCCTGGGCATTCTTTCCTAACAGAAGGGACACTTCAAGATCGGGGGACCGATAGGCATTATCCTCATTGGCTTCGCCGTCAGGAGAAGAAGCAGCCGGGGCAGCAGAGGCAACCGCAACGGGTACCGTCATTACCACAGTTGGACGTGTCATTTGTGTTCTACGCACGGATATATCGAGTGTAGCGGTCTGCTGAGTAGGGTAGTAGCGAAAAGGAATAGAGTATTCCTTCCACGTATTCAACTCGACCTTGAACTTCGCTGGGGCAAGCGAGAAGCCCGCCACCTGCTTGTTTGCCTCCCATAGTGAAAAGCGCAACTTTTCATCATCGCCGTTGGTGAGAAGTGAAACACACGTTTGCTGATTCCCCAACTCGATTGCCTTGGGGTTACGGCACTGACACGGCGTAGTGTAGAAAGAGAAGGAGCCGTAGCGCAGCTTGATATAGTACTCCCCGCTAAGTAGCAGCGGCGCAGGGTTGTGAAGATCAATGGATTCAGGCTTGACAAAGATGTTTTCAAGCCGTAGCGTGATGCTTTCCACTATGCGATCTGATGGACGGCGCAGTGGCTGAGTATGCGAAGACGCACCACCCCCTCGAGAGGAGTCGGCTGTCAGTGGTAGCTGCGAGGTCTTGAGCGTGGACGGCACGCCTGGATGCGTAGATGCAGAGGAGGTAGAAACAGGCGGTGCTGAATGGCCAACAAATGCAGAGTTTCCCTCTGGCGCTGCAAGCGAAGACGGTGATGCCACTGCTGCTGCTCCCTTCGAAGGAGAAAACAAAGAGAAGAGCGCGTGACCGTCTTCATGAAAGGCACTGGACGGCGAGTGGTCGCGCCGGCGTGGTGGGAGCGCAGATTCAGAGCGGCGGGTGCGTGCCTTCACTGCGCCTGGAGGTGGTCGTTCAAATTCGCGCTCATCTACCTCGCGCACTACGAGTGCAAATAGGAGTTTCCCAATTACCTGCCCTGAGGCATCACGCAGCTTAATAGCGTATGTCTTGCGCGGTCTGCCAAGATACGGGAGAGGATCTAGTGTGCCCTTGGCAATAACGGGGATGTCGCCTCCGGAGTAGTGAGAAGGGCGTAACTGAAAGGTTGCCACCTCACGTTCGCTGTTGATCTGCATTTCGTACTGTGTTGTGGCAAAGGTGAGTGCCATGTCGCCACCGAGGGATTTGAAATAAGATTCAATAGTTGATCCGCTCTGTTGAAGGGAAACTGGATTTGCTGTGGCTTGCTGTGACCGCGACAGAGGGCACCACGTGCAGCTAAATGAAGCAGTGTCAGGGATACGGCGGCCATCCTCATCCTCGCTAAATAGCCCAGTGAAGATGGTGACGTCACACACAAAGCGGTACAAGGAGAATTCTAGGTGTAGCAGCCGCATGATTGGCAAAAAAAAAGTACTTTCAGTGAATATGTACTTCTTTTCAATCTCAAAAAAAGAAAAAGAATCAAATTATAAATAAAATAATAAATATGCAAACTCTCTTGATGTCGCGCAGCTAAGTATATGCTTGACAACGGTCGATAATGACAGAGAAAGTGATATATACGTATAGTCAATTCCCTCTCACACACGCACACGAAATGTGGGTAAGGTAAAAAAGAAAAATGTAAGTGTGTATGTGCCTCACGTAGGCAAAAAGAAATATGATCTATTACTTGTACAAAGTTATGTAAGCTAAGAAGACAACAGAAGAAAAAAAAAATGAACGGGCTTGTCCTAAGCAACAACGACAACAGCAACAAAAAAAATTGGGCAATCTAGCGTGAGTGTATAAATTAAAGGGCTGCTATATAAGTTCTCTTGCAGCACAAACACTATTTTTTTCTATTTAAGAAAAATAGAAGGAAGATGAAGAAAAGAAAAATTTCCACTTGAAAGTATCCCCGTGAAGTAAAATGAATAACAACAAATAGCAAAAAAAAACTTGCCGGAATATGCATGTGCGCAAACACAGTTATATGCCTGATCATATGAACAGCAAAAGAAAAGATATACGCCTTTTGGCATTATGATATATACTTTTTTTTCAGCTACAGTACTTGTTCATGAATAGCGGCAAAGTGACGCTTCCCTTCGTTCCTCATACATACAGCTTCTCTTCCTATTTGCTAAGGCGAGAGTCGAACTCGTAAATAAAGTTTGAGCTCGATGGCGTCGTGAGTGACCGTCCAAAGCCAGTAGTCTCCACACGTGGAGGCACTTCGCCGTCTGAGTACATGCTCGGACGCCTCCCCTCTCCCCTGTTCACGTCGGCCACAGCGCCACGATGATCAATAGGGAGTGGCTGGTCGTCCAGCACACTATCCTCCTCAAGCGCAACGAGGCTCGTAGAGAAATCAGTAAAGCTCAACGCTGACTTACCGTCTAGTGGTGTGGAATGACCCCAATCATCCGTCCCTCTGCTTCCGACGGCGGCATTGCCAACGTCAGCATTAGGGTGCGCAAAGTGTGAAGTGGGCGACAACCTGGACTGCGCGCCCGGACTTTGGTGTAGCGCACTTGGCAGTGGAGAATGACTATTGTTTGAAGGCACGATTGTTTTCAATGGCTGGTCATGGTGAGCTCGGCATGGTTGCTCTTGGTGGCGATGGTGCTTGGGTTGAGAACGAGCGTAGTTTAGCATTTTCGCATTCTCATCGCTCATGCTGCTGTTGCTTAGCATTGAGTGTGCCTGCGTGATGTCACGCAGTGGCTCGCGATCCCTAGTCTCTCGACCATAACGCGAAGAGGTCAGCATGGACTCTTCCAACTCCCGCACATATAGTGTCGTGCTCTCTACCGCAGTCCGCAAATGTTCAGCGTCGGCTCGCTCACGCTGCAACTGCAGCTCATAAAGGCGAATATCTGTTTCCGCCATTTCCGCCGCACAGCGCTGCCCTTCGGACTCTGCTGTTGTACGCCGCAACCTCTCACCAGCTTCAAGAGAGGCGTCTACAGCAGCAAAGAACCGACTGTGAAGGGACGAAAGACGACCAGCTTCCATGCCAAGATTTTCGGCAAAGGTCTCTCTGTTGCGTCTAAGTTGCTGCTGCCGCTCACATAGAACCTGAGAGCGGTGCGTGAGCTCGGTGATTGCGGTCGTTAGTGCATCCTCGGGTAGCTGGATCCCGACTTCCTCATTCATAGAGCCTCCACCACTACTGCTAATAAGTGTGCCTGCCAGGCGTCTGCGTATGTCGCTCTCCCAGGCACGCCGACACGCCCCAGCACCTTCATGCAGTCCCACCAACTTGGTGCGCTGTGCCGCCAGTCGGTCCGCGAAGTTCGTCACACACTGCTCAATCGGTGCTACGCCGGCCTTGAGCCGAGCCCATTTTCCTTGCAGCTCCGCCACGCGAGTTTGGGCCTGCCGCTGAAGCTCCAGCACCCGCCTTTCTCTCTCCGCAACTGCCCCGCTAGACCCAGCAAAGGGCCGCTTGGAAGCAAAAGGAGTAGTGCCACCACTGGCATAACCAGAGGCAAGCAGATGCGTATCCGTACGCACCAGTTGCTGCACGTGCCGGATCCGCTCCGCAAGCTGGTCTACAGTGGTTCTCACGGCGTCCTTGACAGACACGCCCATGCTAGCAAGAGGAAACAGGGCGTCATCGCCGTCAGTGGTAGTCGATCCTCCAAGAGTGGCGCGCAAAATACGATGTCCAGAGATTAGGGACTCCTTCTCTGCCACTATACGCTGACGAAACGCATTCAGATCGGCGTTGTATTGCTCGTAGGACTGCCTTTCGTGGATTGCCTGAGCCTTCAGCGCCTCCTCCAGACGTTGCTTTGCCGCTTCTTCCTGCTGCTTCAACCATGCCGTTGCCCTTTCACGGCTGGCCCTCTCAGACGCCTCTACCTTCTCTCGATATGCGGACACACGCCGCTGCGCCTCCTCAGCACGGGTGTGCTGCACCTTTAGCAGTGACTGTTTCAGCTGCCCAAAAGCGCTATCTGTCCGCTGTTGGTGCGCATGGCGTCGCCCTTCCTGATATCTGCAAAAGGCCTCTTCGCGCGCTGCCTTGTATGCCTCAAAGGTTGCAGCGCGACGCTTGCGGTCATTGATAAAAATGTCCTGTCGCTGCTGCGCAGCCTCCGCCATACACTCATGGATCGACCGGGACAGCAACGGTTTAACATGCAGAGAAAAGTCGCTGCGCATTGATCGGATAAGCGTCACCAGGCGGCGCTCCAGATCGCGAGCGGCTCCGTCGTGTGCACTAGTTGTGCTGTTGACGCCTACAACTCGGTCCTCCATTGCCTCAAATTCCTCTCTGACATCATTCAGGCGCTTCTCTTGTGTCTTTACGCGCTGTAGCTCCTGCGTCACCTGCTCTTGGTACGTAGATTCTAGCTCCTTCCTATACTCCTGTAGCTTTGCCTCTTGCTCCTCCGAGCTTCTCTCCATGGCGCTGCGATGCGCCTCCGCCTCAGACGCGTCCTGCCGTGCCTTACGAGCACGACCCTCGTTTTCCTTTGCTCGCAGGGCAGCCAGCTCAGCTTCAGCCTCCACACACTCTTTGCAAAGTGGATGCTCGCCACACTTCATGGAGGCAATTGCCATCTGAGAAGCACGCAGCTGCTGCTCCAAGCTCTCCAGCTCTGCTCGCAGATCGCGCATTTGCAGAGCCTCCGCAGATAGAGCGGGAGAAGTGGCAGAAGTCACTGCCGCCGCCGTTGTAGAGGCTGAAGGCGCCGTAAAGTGAGCCCCATCACTTTTATCATTCTCATCAAAGGGAAACGCAGGTGACGTGGTGTTCATTATGCCCCGCGAACTGATGTACGCGGTGGTTTCCGTGGCGTACGCAGTAGCAGCTGGCGATGGTGACGGAGACGATTGGGGCTCCAGGTTAAGAAAACTAAGCGGATCACCGTCGTCAGGTTGTGGTGTGGTCATTCTAGATTCTTCCAAAGTTGCTACCGTTGCTGAGTAGGCGGTACTGTAGGTAGGAAGAGGTGCTGCATCTCCAAAAAGCCAATCAGGCTCGGCGGAGGTGATGGTTGCGGGAGGTGGGGTAGAGAGAGTGCTTGCTACACTTGATGATGTTGCCTGCCCCCGGCGTCTCCCTGCTATAGGAACTGACATTTCTCACGATGGAGAAAACAACTGAAGTGAGAAACAGTAACGCTTTTTCTTCTTCCCCTCTCTCAATATATATATAAATATGGACGGGTATAACACGTACGCACTTCTTCACGTGGGCACAGTCCTATAAAAATCTAAAAATATATATATTTAATATATCAGCGTATGACAAGATATCTAACTAGTGCTTATATTTAAGCACAAAATGAAAAGAATTAACCCCTCTCCCTCTATCTATCTATCTATCTATCTATAGATATGTAATTGTATGAAGAGAAGGATTAAGAGAGTGCACCCCCAAATCTTTCTGATGATATCACTTAAGATACTCTTGTAAATGCAGTGACCAAACAATTGCAATCCAACTCTAAATTCAAATGAAATAAAATCTATATATTAACAACAACAACAAAAAAAAATCAGATGTTCACTTCCCTTGTGCGTCTATGTCTTTTTTTTTTAAAAAAAAAGCTTTTAAAAATAACTCCTTTATCCCTGTAAGTTGTGGGACACACAAATACACGTAATCTTTTAAACGTCCTCCTTCTCTCCCGTCCCTACTGCCGGCTCCTTCGCTCTCTGGAGCGATGTGCAACTGTGCGCCTGTAGTGAAGCCGGGGGGAATGAATGATCAAAACGCGCTAGTAAAATTAAATTTAAAGCAAAAAGAGAAGAAAACAAAGTAGTTAAAGAATGACAAGAAGGTTTAAAAGGCTCCACAACAGCACAAAGATGTAGAAGGAATATTCGAACTAAAAGCACGCGTCAAACCAAAGAAAAAGAGAACAATGATAACAAATTTACTCACCAGAGTCATCTATATTAACGTATCTCACAAATGCACACGCACACACACACACACAAATATATATATATATATATATATATAGGGGCTATGTGCAACACACGCAGTCTTCTAAGTAAAACAGCAGATACATTTTTATGTAAAAAGTATATATAATTCCTTCAAAAAACAAAGGTAGAAAATTCTCTTTAATGAATAAGAAGAAAGTATGAAAAGAGATGTATTTCTCTTTCAAATAGCTACTTTACATGTACAAACGCATTGCAAAAAAAAAAAATAGTGGGCAAACGGAACGGAAACGTGGTGTATCAAAGATGCTGTACCAGCCTGTCTCCTAAGAGCAAGAAAACGAAAGAGGTACGCTGTAGCAGAAGACTATTTGGGCGACCTCTAGTCACTACTGCTGAGTAAGGAATACAGATGAGTCTTGAGTAGCAACTTCTTGCCGCATTGCACTTAACTCAACCGCATCGGCAGCAGTGCTCTGAGTGGCCATCGCAGCCGCCCTCTTCCCTTGCAGCTGCTGCTGTTGCTGGATGCGCTTAAACAGATTACGGATGACCCGCTCCTTCTCATTCCACGACATTTGTGAAATCTTCACCTCCTGCAGCTCCTTCGCCGAGGGAGGGCTGGGCATGCTAAAGAGAGCGTGACCGTGAAGTCGTGTATCCTCAAAGTATTGCGTGCCCCCATCCTCTTCTCCCACTTCTCCTGTATTGTTGAAGCCACCGCCATCGTTCCCACCCCGCAGACCCACCGCTTGAGTACCTTTGCTAGACCCCACCGTTCGCACTAGTGCGTACCCGGAACTTCCATTGGGCGAAGTAGTGCCCAGGGGTATAGGTGGTAGGGAGTGACGCTCTTCGCTGTCAGAGAGTAGCACGGGAAACCCACGACGATCGGTGCCCCAACGGCGACCACCAACGCCGCTGCTGCTCCTCGTGCTTTCTGTACTATTGCCGTTGTTGTCTGTTAGCATCAGTCGCATCTGGGTTTCCAAGCGCAGCGTTGAGCTAGTTGTGTGCGCGGCATTGTTGCCTGTTCCGCACGTGAGCCCTAAAACTCCCCTACGGCGCTCTTCGATGATTTGACCACGGACGTGCGTAAGGGCCTCGTGGAAGAAAACCTCCAGATCTGCTCGCTGGGCAAGCACCGCACTAGACGCCGCACGCAGTCGTGAGAGCTCACCGTGCAACTGTTTCGCATCTCTGCGTGCGCTATCTCGCTCCATTATGAGCGTGGCCACCTGAAGTTCGTGCGCCTTCGCCTCCTTTGCAATTCGCTGCTCGTAGTCCCTCACAATGCTATCGAGGTTGTCCTCAACAATCTTCACCTGACGCTTCAAGTCCACGATTTCCTTCCGCTGTTTTACGCTACGGCTTATCAGCTCCTCTTCCGTTGCCTTGGCAAGCTGCATCTCACGCCTCAAAGTTGTGTTATGTTGTTCTAGTGATGTGGTTCGCTCACGCGATACTTCCATGTCCTTTGCGAGGAGAACCTTATCCTTGACAAGATCAAAGTTCTGTTCATTCACCTCGCGGGTGCGCTTGTCAAGCAGCTGTGTTGCCTTTACCATCACATTACGCTCGTGTGTCTGGCGTAGTTCCTCCTCTATAGAGCGCAGTTTCACACGGTTCTCTAGCATTTCCAGCTTCGCCTCTCGAGCTGCGTTTCGATGGAGCAACACATCCTCGTCATACTTCTTCTGCATCACGGTGATGCGCTCTTCGACGTCCTCCTTCATGTCCACGAACTGAGCGACACCGTGCAGTTTCACAGCGAGTTCACGCACCGTGCCCTGAAGCTGTTTGATCGTATCATCTCTCTGCCGTATCGCTCGTTGTGATTCCCAGAGCATGTGCTTCACCTTGAGAATGTTCGTTTCGGTGGTGAGATCCGTTATTGGGCTGCTGGGGGTCTGAACTAGGGGGGAGGACAAATGCGTAGGTGACGCTGGGGCCGGCACTCGGCTCGCACTGATGATCACGCTGTCTACATTACTAGGATTGGCATCGTTGCCTAATGAAAGTCTCGTAAAACCACTAGATGAAAGCGCCAAAGCGGCAGCCAACTCGACGTTGCCTCTGCTTGAGCTAGCCTGCTGTTCATGAGCAGAGCTTTGAAGACTGCCAGCGACACTGTTGGTGGCATCTACGTCGCGGCCTGGCATCAGCATCGAACTGTACCCCACCACAGGCGCTTGTGTTTGCCCTCCTAGCCGTATTGGGCCGCCAGCGACACCATTGTTGCTGTCATTGTTGGAGTCGAGTGATAGGTGCTCATCTGTAGTGAGGTCTAGTGCCATCTTCACTGACCGACGTCGCGGTTGACTCGGCGCCGGAGAGGAAGAAGACATGGTCGGGTTTGCAATGTGATATCGTGTAGATAAAACTAGTGCTTCCCCCTTCTAGTACGTGAACAATGAAAAGAAAAGAAGATATTTTAAAGCTAACAAATATATATATGTAGATGTGGCACCGCGCTTTGCAAATGCTTGTGTGAGAAGATGAAGTATGTGTGGGTGAAAAAAAAAATACTCTTCTCACACAGTGCCACTCTTGTTTCACTTTCCTAGTAGCAAAGCAACAACAGTAAAAAAAAAAAAACATAATAAAAAGAATTTAGTTGCATATGACAGTTGAAATGCTGGTGCATACATCATTATTCGTAGAAGTTTGTAGAGAAAGAAAAGGGCTCAAATGCCATCACAGAAAGGTAAGTATAACCGTCATAACTGACCACATAGTACGCAATTTGATATGTTTATGCAGAAAAAAAATATATATATAGCTCATAAATAATTGTAGAAGAACGCAAACCATATCAAATGCAAAAAAAGGAAAAGAAAAAGAAAAAGAGAATATCCCGCCTTTTAGTATGCTATCTGTGCGCTTTCATTGAGAGAAAAAAAAAGGGGGGCGCTGAGTATAACAAAAAAAGGAGGATGCAAAGAAAAAAATTTTCAAGCCAAAAGCAGTCACTCTCTCCTACCTACTTGGCGCGAAGTTCCTTGCGCATCTTCTCGCCTTCTTCCTGCACATACCGTCTTGCGCGGCCCAGCACATTCTCATCCCTCGTGTTAAAGAGCACTTGATCAGAGCTTTCAGAGGGAGAATTGTACATTGTATTCATGGCAATGCAATCGTAGTGGTTGCCCGTGTAAACAAGAAACGCACGCAGGTTGTAGCCTTCACCAAATCTCTGCATTGTAGAAGACTCTAGGTCGAGCGCGATAAGCTCCACCTCGTAGATGTTACTGAGGACTTGAAGCTCAATACCGCCACCCCAAGAGTCGCTGCGCATAAGCCACGACGCGTACTGCTGAGGAGACTGCCCGATAGTGTGCTCATTGTAGAGTTCAGGATGCGACAGTACAGCCTCCACACATTGCTTGCGCAGCAGGGGGCCATCGGCGCGGTTTTTGTTCTTCAAAACATAGGCGCATGCATGAAACATACAAGAATTGTCCGCTGGGCAGATGCGACGCGTGAAATGAGCCTTCTCTGGCGCTGGAGGCACGTACTTCTCGCCCGTATTGACCACCTGCACACGTGCCTCTCCTTCTTGCACGATGAGAATATCATTCTGATGAAGTTTCATATCTTTGAGAGGAGTGTCGTCGCTAGCCTCAATCACCTTGGGAGGAAACCCACTGAGAACCCGTATTTTGTCTGCACTGACACCCGAGAGCGCTTCTAGTTCGTACAGAACGCCAATCCAAGGGGCATCTTCGTCCAGCTCCAACTGCGCAGGGGTGCTGCTCTTGGGGTTTCTCACGCGAAGCTTAAGAATGCCCATGACTAAAAAAATAGTAGTGACAATAATAATAATAATAATAATAAATCTATACAACAATAGTGTATAAAGTACGTAAGCTTCTATGAGGTATTCATAAAGTGTCAAAAAAAAAAAACGCAGAAAAAAAGACAGTATGAAATGTTGCTACAATCGTCCTATGAGATCATGTAACTAGAGCAGGGAGCCACGTAATTACAAGCACATGCCACAAAAACTGTTTTGTCACATTCTCTACAACACGTGTTGCACACCATCAAGTCCATTCTTCGTTGAGCATTAAGCGCTCCAGTTTCATTCTTATGTGTTCTCCTCGGCGGCTTCATTGATACATCATTTGCAGAAATTGACATAAATTTCCGCTTCTGGGCACTCAGAGTTAAATATGAGAGGCTTTTAGAAAGACGGGGAAAGAGAAAGAAAAAGAATCATACATTTACATCACAAACCAAAAAAAAAAAAGTCATGTCCGCATCCACCAAAATAACAAATATACACGCACACACACACGCACATATGCAGTCCAGCTTCTTTTTAAAAGAGAGGGAGACAGACATCCTCGTATCTGTCAGCGAACAACCCACTCTCCCATTCTCTCATCGTCTTGCTTCACTCTCTTTATTTCCCTCTCTTTCTCTCTCTATAGCACCACTGTGGATCCGCGGTTACTACTGTTACCACCACCACCACCACCAACATTCTTCAGGTGTGAGAACTCATTCACCTGAAGGAAGCCGTGATGAATCTTCTCATACTCCGCACATAACCGGTCATACTTGTCTAACGAAGCCTCCTCGTCCTTGCCTCTCTCCTCAGGTACCTCCACAGCAAGGGAACGATACAGCGTCGCGCGTGTGTCAAAGAGCTTGTAGCTATCCTTGTACTGTTGCTTTTGGATTTCATTGTTTTCAGCATCGTTGTGCGCCTTGATGTGGAGCGCGACGTACTTCAATGCAGACTCCTCCAAAGAGAGGCCGGGGTACTTGGGCCTCACAGTGGACACCGCGATCATGGCGCGAGCAATGGGATCGTATAGCTGGCGCCGAATGAAGTCCTCGTCTTCAATATTCTGAAGAGTTTTTGGTGGCGGGAGCGGGCACTTGCGTGTGGGCGGCATAAAGGCTCCGCCCACGTATTGCCACGGCCGGCGTAAAAAGCGCTCTGCGTGTTCCTCGTCGAGCAAAGCATAAAGCTTGCCGTCATAGCGAACGATGTGGTCTAGCGACCCCTTCACCGCAACTGGCTCCGTGACGCCGCGCAAGCCCTTGTTCTCACGGGTATCGTAGAGCAGAACCGGGCAGCAGCCTTGCAACTCTAGTTCAAGTTCCTCCGCAGACACGTTGTCGCCAATTACAAGTCGTGAGGGCAACTGTTGCGGAAGCGGCTTCAGCGTCGTGGGGTCCGCCACCACGTGCGGATTCTCAAGGAAGCGGCTCAGGTACGCCTGATTGCTAAAGAGGTAATACTTTCCCAAGTACATGGCGCCGATAAGGGGGTCTGCTCCTCGCAGGATCACCAAGTCACCATCCTCCACCCAGCGGTAGGGGCAGTACCACTGATACTCGGAAACAGCGGCTTCAATGCCTTCGTGAGTCTGGCATGTGTTGCGCACATCCACTGGGAACGCACTCTGTTGGCGCAGCACACGCTCACGCTCGTGATCAATGAGCTCATCGACGCAGTACACAAATTCATTGAGATTCGCCTGATCGAGTGGGCAAGAAGGGCAAGGCACGGGGAGTTCACCTACGTTATGCTTCGCAATGCGCTGCAGTACCGCGCCTGCGCGCTTAGCGGCTGGGCTCGCTTGGTCCAGCATTACTGAGGCGGCCTTCACGATAGGAGCGGCACTCTTCGATGCGAGCAGCGCTTCATACTGAGCCTCAGTGCGAGGCAAGTTGAGAAGCACCGCACCGCGCTCCTTCACGTCTGCGCTAGCCAGTCGAATGGATAAGAGCCATTCAAGAAGGGCATCGTCTGCGGTTTGCTGCATAGCGGCAAGCACAGCACTGGCGGCAAGAGAGCCCAGACGAGGATGCAATGCCGCCCACGAGAGCAGCTTCATTGGAGAAATGAAGACACTGCCAAGGTTGTGAGCTACCGACTCAGCCAGACAGCGCGTTTTCACGCCGCCGTCATCATGGGCTTTTGCCCTAAGAACGGCGTCGTCCTCGTGAATCGAAACAACGGGGTGCACGCGCATGGGGGGTGTGCTCGGAGGTTGCTCTGCATACAAAATAGGATTCGCAAGAAACTTGGCAAGATTGTCAAAAGTTTCAAAAAAGTAAACATACGGGCCGAGCAGCGCAGCTCGCGGTGCGTTGCGGCTCCACAAACGCCGATTGCGGCGATCGAGACGTTCCTGCATCTCTTCGAGATCGTCGGTGAGCAGCTCGGACATCTCCGGCTCCTCCTCAGCGTCCTGCTGCTGTTGTTGAGCCTCACGCATCTCGCTTGCGTTCTCTGAGTCCTCGTCATCGTCAGCGTGGCGCGTCCGCTGACGCTCCGCCACGGCCGCCTGTACAGCGCTCTGCTCGGGTCGAAGGCCAATGCCAGGGGGCATCCACTTGCAGTCGCGGCGAGCGCCATTGCGAGTGTTGTAGAGAGTGACAGGGTCCTCGCGGTAGAGCGAAGAAAGATCCGCGACGCCACGCTCGACCATGCGCAGCGCGTCGTCATAAGCGACCACCTGTGCTGAATAAAAGAAAGAAATGCGGTTCTTGAAATGGCGTGCGAGAAGGTTCAGTGTGATGCGCAGAACCGCACCCTTTGCGCGGTCCCCCTTAATCTTCGTGACCTCCACCAGACGCTCTTCAACCCCCTCCAGAAACTCCTCAATAGCCTCGTTCTCAACGTTGATATCGCCGACTGAGCCCACCTCTCCCGCACCCGCTTCACCAGCGAGTCCGTTCTCGTCCTCACCTTCCTCACCGTCCTCCTCTTCTGGGTCAGACGGCGGGTCATCAACGCCAATGTGACGGCGACGCCACTTGCGAAGCGCACGTTCCTTGCGCTTCAACTGACGCGCTTGCGCGCGGGCGGCCCTTGCCTCTGAAGAGCGCCGCGCCACCTCACGTGCCTTCTGCTTCTCAGCTGCAATGGCGGCCGCGCGCTGTGCGTACACCTCTGGGGTGAGAGACATGTTCAGCACTACTTCAGGCACGCAACCCTCAGCAAAAAGCACGTCAAGGTCATCCTCGGAGAACGGCGAGCATATCATGATGTACCCCTTTGATTCGAAGGGCTCGATGCGGGTGACGCAGCTGGCAAGACGCAAGTACGACTCGCTCAGACGCACCTGCTTTTCCTCCTCGTCCTCGGGTTCAAACTCCAGGTGCATGCGCAGCTGCTCCTCGAATTCCTCGTCCAGCTCGCCCTCCTCTTCGTCCTCGTCGTAGTCGCTACGCTCCTCACGCCTGTCCCTCTCCTCAAAAATCTTCTCCGCCTCTTCCCGCAGCTTCTCTAGTCGGGCCTCCTCCTTCGCGAATTCGCGCAGTTCGGTCAAAATGCCGTGTGCGCGACGCAGGTACGGATTGGTCTCCACAGAGGAAGGACTAATGAAGATCCCATTCACCTCCGCGCCAGTGGGGGTTTGTGCTGCTTCCACGCAGCGCTCAAAGAACGTGCGGTCGTACGCGAAGTGCGGCACTCCAAACTCTTGCTCAATGCCAGCCGCGAGTGTCTTCTTACCGGAGTGAGTCACACCAGTTAGCCACACACGCGGTGGGATCGACCGTGGCGCAACAGAGTCTACGTAGCCCAGTGGATTGCGCTGGAACTTCTCACGGCACTCCTCAGACGCGAACACGTACAGATCGCCACAGTATTGGCAGCAGACGTCATTGCGGCCGCGCACAATGAGGTCCTTCTCATACAGCGTCACAGGACAGTACTGCAGACGAGAGCCAAATTGATGCAAGAAGCGCTTTAGTGGACGCAGCTGCGGGTCCATGGGCTCGAGGCGCAGCGGAGGGATGCCACCGTTGGCCTCCTCGTTATCATCTTCCTCCTCTTCCTCTTCCTCCTCCAAATCATCTCCTTGACCAAGTTCTTCATCCACAATGCCATCCATTACCTGGGCAACTCCAGAGTTCAACAGCTGCGCAATCTCGCGCACCAGCTCGAACTCCGTCTTGCCAAACGTATTGACGCGTTCAATCGCAAAATGCTGCGGCTCCAGAGCAGTCATCGCCTTCTCAGCCGCCTTATTCTTCCACGCTTTCGCAGCCGGCGCGGCAGACTCGAGCTTCTCAATGACGAAGTTGAGCACCGCATCCTTATCATCGGCCTCCTCCTCTTCCTCCTCTTGCCTTCCATCTTTAACATTGTTGCCAGCGTCCCCATGACCCCCACTCCGCGGCGTCGTGTCAAAGTGCTCCAGCACCAGCACTGTTTCAGGAAGCAGACGCTCTTCGAAGAGAAGATCAATCTTTGCCCTTTGGTCTTCTTCCACATCTGGCACAGCACGTTCCGTTTCATCTGCATTAGCCACAGTTGTGTTGGAGGTGGCATCCATAGTAAGAAGAATAGGCAACACGCTTTTGCGGGTCTCCTTGGCAGCGACAATGCGCTGAGCGACGATGTCCTCCATGCGAACTCCCTTCTTCTGCGCAGCCTGCTTCTGCTTGCGGCGCTTGCGGGCTTCACCGGTAGGGGAACCCAGCACAGGAATCACGGAAGCAGGAGCCGCGACGTTTGACCTCTTCTTGCCACCGCCTCCAGACTTGCGGCGCTTCTGTTTCTTGAGCTTTGCCTCCAGTTTTGCTCGCTTTTCCGCCCTCTCCGCCCTCACCTTCCGCTCTGTCTCTTCATAGACATGACGAGCCTCTAGTGCAGCTGCGCGAGACTGCCGCTGCGCACGCAGCTTCCCAGCGCCGCTGCCGTACTCCGCCACGGTCATGTGGGTAAGGCCCAGAGAGTCCGCCAGACGCTGCGCAATGGCCTCGCCGTTCGGTACGCTCTTCGCTGTCAAGAGAAAGAGTGTTTGACGGTCAGAAGGGTCAGCACGGAGATACTCGTGTGGGCTCGCCATGAAGCGTTCCATCTTGACTTCAGAGGCGGTGTAGTAGAGCCGGCCACGGAACACACAGGAGTAGCACGCCGCACCTTCCACAAGCACGCCGTCTTCTTGAGCGGTGACTGGGCAGTAATTCTTCCACGTGTACGACACCTCGTAGCCCTCTGCAGCAGCGGCTTCCTCCTTGATGCGGCCACGCTCCTCATCTCCAGCCAGCGTAGCCGGGAGGTTTGAAGTGTCCTTGTCAGCACTAGCGGGCTCTATAGCAGCATGTGCTGGCTGTAGCCGCAGAGCGTTCGTGATGTACCGGACAGCCTCCTCCGCGGGCGATGTTCCATCCACAGATAGTATGCGTTGCTCGGCAGCAGCAGCGTCAACATAGCGACGAAGGCAGCTCAGACTCGTAAGAGGTCGTAAGTGCTGCAAGGCTTCCTCATCCTGCGCGGCGGTGGTGGTACGTAGCTGTCGACGGCCCTGTGCAATGAGAGCCTCCAGCAACACCTTTCTGCGCTCCGCAGCTTCCGCAGCAGGGTCGGAAGCCGCCGCCCCTGCATCATCAACATCGAAGTTGCCCTCATCTTCGCCGTTTCCACCTTGCAATCGCTCATCATTCCGGTGTTGGGCAGCAGCGGCCTCCGCCTGCACCTCCGCTTGCTCCTCCGCCTCGAGTGCTGCCAAGATAGAGTGGGCCTCTTGGGCCTGCGCTTGCGCTTTCTCTAGCTCCCCCTCTGGCAGTGCTCCCTCAGCGCTCTCAAGCTCTGCGGCGTGCTTCAAGATCTTATCACAGTCGGCACGCAGTTGCACCTTCTCTGCGTCACGCTTGCGCTTCGCTTCCTGCTTGGCGAGACTACTGAGCAACTGCTCGTGAGCACGTGATTCCGCGTCTGATAAAACGCGACTGCGCTCTGCGTACAGACGGGGGTCACAAGTAATTTCAATGAAGTTGGTGGGCACCACTGCGCTAATGACACCCATGTCATGTAGCAGTTCAGCAAGTGCCTCCTCCTGCCCAGACACCGCTGGAAGTGGTGAGTCCACATCGCTCAGGACATAACCGTAATGAGTTGCCCTGAGGGACTGTACCGCGCGTCGTATAAGCGCCGCCTGCAACGCGATGGGCACGGGCTCGCGCTTTGCTAAGTGTCGCTCCAGTTGCGCCGCCAAGGGGTCCGCCCCAAGTGTGCTGCTGCTTTCGTCTTCATCCTCATCTCCCACAAAGCCGTGGTCATCATGGTCCTCCTCCTCCTCGCCCGCAGCGTGACGGCGGGCGGCAGCAGCCTCCAGTGCGGCAAGCGCGAGCTCGAGCACATCAAGGTGCACACAGTGCAGCGCGCGCGCCAAGGCCCTGCCTATCGTCGTCTTGCCAGTGTAGCGTTGACCATGCAGAATGATACGGTTAGCGCTCACACGGCATTGCAGTACATCAACTTCGTGCTGGCGCTTCCTCAGCTCATCCACAGCGTAAAGCTCGTTTGGGTCCTTCAGCACACGCCGTGGCGCGATGCCTTCCGTAATGCGGTCTCCGACCATAAAGAAGACGCTTCCACTCGTGTCGAAGCCAGCAGCCTGCAGAACTGGCAGCGTTGCGGCCACAAGCTCCTCAAGGTACACCACAATGTCACGGCGGCGGCCGTATAAGCGGCAAGCCGCGGCGCAGGCAACTTGAAAGGCATCCATGTCCATCTCTGCTCGCTCGTTTAAGCACTGGCGGAATAGCGACTCAGCAGCTGCCTCCGCGCGTGCGGCGGTGGAGTTGGAAAAGTGAAGCGAATAAAACCAGGCAAAAAAAACGCGAAACTGGGCAAGACTGATCGTGGTGCTGGTGCGTCCGTCAAGAACGTTACCCCACAGCACGTCGTACACCTCAGCGTATATACGCGGCTTCTCTAACTTGACGAAGTCAACCACTGGGTTGGTGAGCACCGTCGGCTTTGACACCATCAGCACAGCATCGGGGGCAAGTATCTGGTGTGGTGGGTTGTCATCCGTGATGCAGTCTGCAACCTCTTCATTGAGCGATTTGATCGCCTCATCGCGGGACTCGCTGGCAGCTTCGGGAATGTTGTACTCGCGAGCCCAGCGCGCCATCACTCGGTCCAAAAACGCATCTATCTCTGCGCGGGTGTACTCCGCCTTCTTAGTCAGGTTGCCTCCAGTGCCATTGAACTCAGTCTGAAGGGCTTCTTGGACGTCCTCGGCAGTTGCGTTGCTGTGAATCGCCAGAAACACGCACTCCACAAAGGTGCGCATCTCTTCCTCTGGGACAACGGCATCTGTGAAGAGGGGAACTTCAAAGCCGGTGTCTACAGATGGTGCTGCATTCGCCTCGGTAGCAGTTGATTCGATGTGCTTCGCGAGAGCAAGCTGAATAGTAGGAAACGCACGCCACACCCTCTCACGAATCTCTTCCATTGTCTTCACTGGTGGGGGCTCTATTGGTGCCACCGACACACGTGAGGATGAACGATTCGTTCTCTTCATTGCCTTCTCTAGGTGTGTGTGTGTGTGTCTGTAACTTGTCTATTCTGAATGCAAAGCTACTACAGTACAAGAAAAAAAAAATTCTTTAGGGTCGTGCACTGGCACAAAGAGAAGGGGGGGGGAGGATAGTGATAATAATATGCAGGGTTATGTATATGAGCGTGCTGCTCGTTTTTCCCCCTCACTGGGCTATTTCTATTTACAACTAAAAAAAAAAAAAAGAGAAGGAAGAACAGATCGTCAAATCTGCAATTCTGAGCCACAGGGCTATACTTGACAAAGCACAGTTCAAAAATAGAAAAAAACAAAAACAAAAAAAGAGACAAAAAACAATATGAAGATGGCTTCGCCAGCACGTGAAAAAATAGAGGCACGCATACACGCTTTGCAATTCTACTATTACTATTTTCAAGTGAGGAATCACTGAATACAAAACCTATAGGAACAAATAGCAGAAAGGCATTCAAAACGCCATTTTATTTTGCACCGCGCAAGGACATTATTGACCATATAATAAGAGCACAGATAACTCGCGAAAAAAAAAGCGCTGTTATTCACCCCTAAAATGAAGAAAAACGAAAAATGCTAACTTGCATTCTATCCTTTTCTCGCTTTCTCCCTCTCCTTCTCCCCATCCCACGCTGCAGCTACTCATTCTCATCAATGTCAGGCGGTTCGGGGATGTCAGCGCCTTCGATCCATTCTGCGCGCCGCAGTAACGCAAAGAGTGGAATAAAGCTAGGCAAGTCTCGCGGTACGCCACACTCTACCATTGCATTCACCATCGCACAAGCGTCCTTGTGCATTTGAAGTACCATTTTGTCTCGACTTGTGATGTTTTCAGGCGACTCACGAGGCGACCCTGCCCTTCCTGCCGGGGATGCCATCACCGGTGAGGCGGCACTCCCGGCACCATCCGTCCCAGTCTCTTTGCGCTTGCGCAGCTTCTCCCAGCTTTCCTCCGTTTTCTTTGCGGTCAGCAACGTCTCCCGTGCGAGTGCGGTAAACTGCTCAGCGAGTTGTGCCGCTACCCCTGAGACGAGGCTGGTCGCTAGTGCCTCTGGGCATCCACCACTTCTCCGCAGTTCTATCGCGAAGCGCTCAAATGGCTGCAGAAAATTCGATACATACAACGACGCTGTGGTTGGAAGAGCCTTCTTGGTGTGATACACAGAGCGAATGGTCTTGAGGTTTTGCAAGGCAGCAGCACACTCCTCCACCACGCGGGACACCATAAGGCGCTGCGCTCGGCCAACATAAAGCTCGCAAATGCCGTCTGTGATGAGGGCGAAGAGCGCGTCCAGTGGATCGGCCTCGACATCGCTAGCCACACCCGCCGAACTCTGCAGCTTTTGCTGAGAATTAGCGGTGCCTTGCGAGTGTGAAAGAAGTAGTGCGGAGCTGCTGCCCAATGCATCTCGCACAGCACAACGCAGAGGTCCCTTGACAAACTCCTTCAGTTTTTGCAGGTCAGAGATGAGCTGAAGAAGAAGGTTAAAGGTGGAGGAAGAAGAACTGCCCAAGGACTCAGACTGAGGGTTGGCGCAACTGTTACCCCCCGGGTTGTCGCCGCCACTGCATTGAGTAAGCAGCGACTTGAGAGTGCTGTGCGTAAGAGTCGCGCACTGATGCAGGAACTTACTAGTGCACACGTAGAGAAAGATTCCGGGTTCAAAGAAGCGTTGCATCTGTGCCTCAAGCACAGCTATTGGCTCTAGCTGACATGCACTCAAAGATACAAAAGGTGATGGGGCTGTCGAGGAAGCGGAGAACACCTCAAGAGACTTGGCAATCGCATCGGAAGCCTCACTGCAGCGGAGCGCCACGTACACCTCCGTGTTCCACTTGTGAATCCACAAGGCAACTTCAGGGGACTGCCTCAGCCGCTCCAGCTCACTAACAGACGCACAAATGGACTGTGCGAGAGCGAGCAGCTTGTAGGCGGCGACGTACTTCCGCTGAAATGCCTCAGGGATGCCTACTTCATAGAGCGACACAAGCTTCTTCACGAGCGCTTCGCAAACCGCAGGCCACAAAATATCGGAGGAGGGGTACAGCTCATTGCTTGGCGCGTAGCACCGCCTCAACAGCAAGAGGAACGGCACCACACGGCTTTGAAGCTCCGCGTGCAGCACCCCAAGCAGGCGCACTGCCTCTTCTACGTTTTGGCGGGCCTGCGTGGCCGCCTTCCAGGAAAGAATAGAGTCCAGAAAAGGTCTCAGCACCGCGTCCCGCATCATAACACAAAACTCCTGCGTCTCTCCGGTTTGCGCATAGATGCGAACGAGCCTCGCCACAGCAGATTCCTGCTCGGCGGTGTACGGCAACGGCAAGGAATTGAAAAACACAGCGGACTGCTGTTGATCCTGCGGCAGTGGTTGTGACCATTGATAGTTTAGAAGCCTGGAGCACATGACGGCAAACACGCGCTGCAACGCCTCAAGAACCGCCGAGGTGACGGTCTGGGCACACTCCATCGCCTCCACCCTTTCTTCTTCCCTTTGTGGTAGCGTAGGGAGAAGCATGACCTGCCCCTTGAGACGCTGTGCCAGCGCTGCTGCCTCCTCAAGCTGCCCCAAGGTACCCTTTGAGAGAGAGAAGTCTGTAGAGGCAGGTGATGGGATCTTCAAAAGTGAGTTTCCTTCTCCTGAGTTGTTCGCCCTGTCAGCACCTGGCACAATGGTGGTAGTGCTATCGCTGGGCCTTTCGACAACCGTAGGCATAGGTGCGCATTCACGCTCCACCGCAGGTAGCAGCGCATCTATTAAAACAGTAGCCTTTTCGTAGACAAGAAGGCACTTGAGGTGCCCAGTGTCGAAGACACGTTCCAGCTCGCAGGAACACGCATGATCCAGTTTCGTCTGCACCACATTGGATGCTTCCACAAGCTGCTGCTTGGCAGTAGACATCTTCTTGATTGCCGCGTTGAGGGGGTGTGCAACGGATTGAAGCTCTTCCTGCATGCCGACCAAGTGACTTGAAACATCCAAAAAAGAGGCGTGCACATCCGCGTTGACGTGCTGCCCAATCTTCTCTTGAATAAAAGACACAAAGCTGCTCAGATCCCTGCACAGAACACCAAGTGGAACACCGTTGCTGAGTTTCCCTTCAATAAACTGCTGAGGACTAAAGTCTCTGTCATCTCCAGGAAGATACAGGGAATCCCCCTTGACACCGCTACTGCTGGCCTCCTCCCCTTCGCTACCCTCAGTACCACTAGTGCTGCTGCTTTCAGCGTCATCCATACCCATATCTCCGCTTGCATTAAACGCAATACCAAACTCGTGCTCCCCAAAGCACAGCTGGATGAGACGCAGCTGCTGCTCTAGGAGTTCTGCATCGCCTGCAAGTACAGATGAAGAGGCTGCAGGAAGAGCAGGCTCCTCGTTCGACGATGGCATCGCCACTGCATCCGCTGCTGTTCCGTTCATGGCTACTGCGCACAGACACACCGACCCTAATAAAAATATCAAAAAAAAATATGAAAGAGGGACCACACAGAAGTCTTACCCTCGTTCCTCTAAAATACAAAGGGACTCCTCTCACCAGTCAGCAGGGGATACTTTTACACCCGCTTTTTCTCTTCCTCTCTAAAACTAATGAGTCTAAGCTAAACAAAAGGAAAACAAATTGCTTTCGATAATGACTCTTTTCACTAAAACACACACAAACATAGACAAGAACGCCACCCCATAAATAGACATGTAAAAAAAAAAAAATGAAAATAGGGGAAACAGATACATTTTGATGCTTGCAGGCACCGCATTAATCTTTCATCTAGGTACAGCTCCCAATATATATAAGACAAATGTTTCGAGAGTTGAGCGTGTATATCTACTCAGGCACCTATACACCATTTTTAACCGTAGATGGGCAATCGCTACGGAAAAGAAAAGTTGCACAACTTAGTAGTTTCTTGAGCTACTTAAATGCTCCTCTCACCCCATTTCTTCACTCAAACAAAACGAACAAAAAGAAACGGATGGGCACAGCAACCCATCCACACTTCTCACATCCTCACAGAACAACAACAACAACGATGGAGTTCTTCATCACCATCATCATCCACTCGTGCTAGCACCTACTGCAGCGCTCTGCTTCAGTAGTTCCATATGCCGGCGCCTTGCCTCACCACTCGCGACGTCTGCATTAAAGGCTTCCCGCGCGGCGTGGTGTTGCTCCTCACGCAACCACGTCAAATTACCGCGTGTGTTCTCCACATCGCGTGGCTCATATACGGCAGAGCCAAACTGCCAGTCCAAGTGGTGCATGCGTTCCCACTCTCGCACAATCGCATCACGGTTGTCCGTAGGCAAGGCATGAGCAAAACCAAGCTCGGGCTGGAGCGGGTGAGCTCGCATGACTGCCCTTGCAGCTTCTGTCACTCGCGCTTCAGGCTTTGGTCGCGCGACCGTGATGTGAGTAAGGACAAAGTCCGTAATTGTCCCCACGCTACGCAGCTCCTTACGATCCTCTGAGGTTGGGGTCAGGCGGAACACGCCTTCCACCACTTGATCGAGCACGCGCTCGCGAAGGGTGTCCTCCTCAAAGACGAAGTTCTCGATAATCCGTCGCTCAGGCAGCTCTGTAAGTGGCTTGCCTTCAAAATCCAGGCGACGAAGTTCGTAGCCGTCGCGTTGTGTTTCCGCAAAAATAACGTCAGTTAGTTTGTCAATAAGGTAGCTACGGATTTCTGCGTCATTCATATTAAGCACCACAGAGGTGAACTCATCGTCCCACGACGGCGGACGCACGCCTTGCGGACGTGGAGCTTTGTAGCCCTCTGGCGCTACGTTAGGAAGCCATGGATACTGTGTGTGCCACCACTTCCATGCTGAGGCGGATGTACCGCGAGTCAGTCCGACGCCTTCGGGGTTAAAGCGGTTTTCATAAGGAAGGGGCCGGTGCGAATGGCCCTGCTCCCATTTACTGATGCCCTGCGCCTCCCGCTGCCAGCGGGTGAGCTCTCTGTACTTGTGCATGTGAGGACGGCCCTTGCGCAGAACATTCCTGTGCTGAGACTTGAGCAGCACACGCGTGTTGAGCATGGTGGCAAACTCAATATACTAAAATAAATAAATAAATAGATAATGAACAAAAGAAGAAAGATGTCAATCCGCAACTAACGAATTGCAAAAAAAGAAACCAAACTTCCAAACCAACTATGTAAAGAAAAAGAAGAGAAAGGGTAGACACAAAGATGGTGCGATAATGCACACTATACCGTGTCTAAACACCAAGAGAGAGAAAAAAAAAACTTACTCACAAAAGTTCCTCCGCAACAGCCTCTCACAAATAGAAAAACAAAAGAGATGTGAAAGAAGGTTGCGTGGAGAGCTATGAGCAGCACACTATACAATTTTGAAAAAAGAAAATCATACATATAGTATAGAAAGCAAAAAGGGAAAGAGTGATGATAGCGCACGTTCACATTGTAGACAATTTGCCTCTGTGGATAGATTTTCTTTGTGGTGGATTCAAAAAGAAAAAGGCAATAGAGACAAAAAAAAGTTTTTGTTTCCTGCTGTTATTGGGGACAGACAGCATTAGGAATCCAGCATACCTTCACGTTTTCCTCCATCCCACCGTTTTTCTCTTTTTTTTTTGTTTGTTATAGTTATCATCTCACATGAATGCCCTGTGGTACTTTTTGTTCCCCGCCGCTTGCGTGCTCG
>JASANZ010002195.1:0-68104 GCA_030849805.1 Sergeia podlipaevii
CTTGCTAATGTCCTGCACTGCCAGGCCCTTGTCCGTGTCGATGATGGTGTTGTCATCGAGCGCAAACTCGGCAATATCGTTTTCTCCCATGCTATCCCATGCACGCTAACTATACTGCTTGTAATGAATGAGCAGTGGTACTTAGCTCAAGCTGTTTATTTCTTTTTCTGTGCGCCTCTCACCTGATTTTTTTTTATTATTTTTTATTTATTGCCTTTCCACTCTATCTCTATATCTCTAGTCAAAAGTCACACGTGCTACTCAGTTCGAAAAATATATATCTAAAAACAATATATATATATATATATATATATATATATATGTTTTAGTAGGAGACAACTATATATATATAGAAAGTTCCTATATATGATAAGAAGAAATGAAATAGCTTTGAGGGGCAGCTTAGTTAGGGCTCGTTAAGAAAATAATAGCAAATAATAATAGTAATTATAGTTTGTAACAGTAAGAAGAGATTTACCGCGATAATGTACAAAGATGTATATCCTCCTCCCCCTACGTAGTAGTGCAGATCGATAGTAATGTAAAAGTATTTATGCACGTAGAGTAGTGTCTTTTCTTTTTTTAAAGAATAAAAAGTAAAAAATGAATCAACCCTATGAGAAAAAAATAGAAAGTGATAGAGAGATGTATTTCTAATTGCTTGCGTACACTATACTTGTGTGTGTGTGCGCGTACGCGTGGAGAAAATAAAATGAATAGAGACAAAGATAAAGCAAAAAAAACAACAACCGGCAATGAAACAAGTGACCAAAAAAATAATAATAATTATAATATGAAGGGATGAAATGGCGAGAAAAGGGAAGGAATTGCGTAGACTTCCTCTCAGTGTTGTGTCGTTGTAAGTAAAAAGTGTGTTTTTGTTTTGCTTTTATTTTCTGAGATAGCACAGGCACAAGCTGAAATACACTATTCGTTCCATGTGCACACATATATACGGTAAACCAAGTATGAGAAAGGGAATACATCTACCCTCTAAAAAAAAACCACACAGAAAAAAAACGCATACACGCGCACACATAAGCTGATACGTACAATAATAAATTATATAAATAGGCTGAGAACACTAAATCTAGTAGTAAATAAACATTTTTTTTTTTTAAACAACGATGAGGTAAAATGAGCATATAGAAATATAAATGTGGAGTTCCTATCCATTTTTCTCTGAGCGTTTAGCAATTCCCCCTCACACCCTTTCCTCTGTCTCTAGGAGGCCGAAACACTGCACCATGCATTTTGATCTGCGTAGCAGTGCCCTATCGGTGCTTTCATAATAAAAAAATGTATGATGAAGATAGTTATAAAGCAAATGCGCGCGTGAAGAGGATGGAGGGGATAAGGTCCAAGTATTCCTCTAACACATCCAGTTCATATATACGTCAAGTGGTGTATTGCCAGCACATGGAAGAGTGAGCGTCATACGATAACTACTTCTTCTTTGCTAATCCCATCTCACCCACATATATGTTGAGAATCTCGTACATGGCGCAGATGCTCTTCAGTAACACTTCCTGCGATAGTGCAGCCCCGGGGTCAGAGCCAGTCCCCTTTGCAGACTTCAGCCTGCTTATTCTCTCTTGAGTAGCGCTCTTCCACGGATTGAAGACGTTTTTCTCAAGTGCCTTGACACCTCGCTTCGCCTTATCCGCAGTGTCTGCCACTCTACCGGAGACTTCACCTCCACTTGTGCCCGAGGCAATCGCAAACAACTGCTTGAGCTTCGTCACAAGTGCATCTGCCGCCCATAACGAGTCCTCCACTTCTCTCTTTAAAGATTGATATTCCCCTGAGCTCTTGGTGGCGTCGGCACCGCCCCTACGCCCAGGTGGGGGCATCGTCTCATCGGTAGCCTTCTTCAATGCTTGTCGGCTCATATCCAGCTCCTCGTTGAGCTTATCTACCAAGAGCTGTAGCCGGATGCACTCTTGCTTGTAGTTCAGCACCGCTCCTGTTTTCTCCGAAACTGATACATTCACATCTCCAAGTTGATTTCGCAGCTCATTTACTTCAGTTTTGCTCTCCTTGTACTCCGCCTCCAGCTCCGCTACACGGCCGCGGAGTGCCATCTCATTGCGCTGCATGACTTGCATGACTTCAAGCATCTGTTCATTCTCTTTGATGAGTTCCACGACGGAATCGGAGAGCGAGACACCTGGAAGAGACGCCGCGCTATCACCACCACCAATGTTGCTGTTATTCTGTACGATGCGTGGACCAGACTTACCCCTGCCAAGCGTGTTGGCTGAGATGGCGGTCATCGGAGAGCTCTCGCGATTCATGTTGACTCTCTCTCTCTCTCCCCTTCTTCTTCTTCTTTGCTCACCGCAGTAGTTGCAAACAACAATGCTTTAGAGAATAATAACAATAATAATAATAATAGGTTTGACAGCAAAGAGCAGATCTAAATATCTAAAAAAAAAAAAAATGCCTTCGCACGCTGTTGTCTCTCTGTTTTTTTTCCTCTTCTCAAGGCTTCTTGCAGCTATGGATATTAATATATATTCTAAAAATAGGAAAATGCAAAAAGGAGAAGGACAAAGCAAGGATTCTTACAGAGACATACACACACACAAAAAGAAAAGGCAAGAAGATATAATTGAATATGGAAGTGAGTAGTTTGCTCTAGTCACACAAAGGCCATATCATACAGTTACCTTTTCTCCCCCCCCCTCCCTGGTACATTGCAAGTTCAAAAAGGAGAGTATCATCCCATCGTTTGAATAGTATAGATTGTGGCGATACTAACAAAATAACAACAGGAAAAAAAAAATAATAAAAAATAAAGCGACTTGCAAAAAGAAAAAAAAGGTTAACCATAAAAAAAAAAGAAGAAAGAGAATACGCGCAAGCTTAATATATAGGTAGGGAAAATATAAACGCTCTTGCCTTCTATTGCTGATACGTAAAAAAGCATTCGCACTGGAAAGGCAACAACAGGAACAATATTACGCTTGCTTTTTTTTTTTTTTTTTTTTTAAAATCTCCTCCTTTCTTTCTTTCTTCCCTTATCTCTCTCTCTACATATATCTAACAGTACAAAGAAACACGTTCAAAAAAAAAGAAAAAAAAAATACCATTCCACTGCTATTTTCTCATCCTCTCTCCTTTCTCTCTTGCTTTCCTTCCACCTTGCCCACTCACTCAACACAAGCAGCGCTAAAATAATAAAAAAAGGGCTGCGCACACACATATGCACACTCACGATGTGATCATAGTCATGAGTGAGTGAATGTGTGTGAGAGAGAGATGATGATGATCGTCCACCCTCCCCAGTATCCCTTCCTCCACCTGCCAAGCATGCTCTCACATTTATCACACACACATACACATACACATACACATACACACACACTCATACAACAGCTATGTATTATATATTTTTTCAATATACTATGCATTGCTATCTCTACAGCAAAAGAAGTTGATAACAAAAAACAATTATAATAACAAGACGATGCGGAGAGGTAAGGTTGGGGAGGGGGAGGGAGAATTGCACGCATTCACATATCAAGAGAGAGTGAGAGTGAGAGTGAAACAATGCGGACATACTCGTTTTTTTTTTTAAAAAAAAGACGCAAACAAACGATGCTAAATTCTTTGGGGCGGAAAAAAAAGGAAATAATGTATATTAATGTAACAGTGAATCATATATAAAGGGGGTGAAGTACAAACACAAACAACCACACAACCACACACGCACACGCAAGCAAACCAGTAGTGGCTAGCAAGGAAACTGCGCAACACACAGTAGCACAGCAACCACACACAAAAAATATATATAAATTATCAAGAAGAAGCGGCAGCAGCATAGAAGTGGCAAAGTCTTCGCCACTTTTGTTGTTGTTTAATAATGATGCAAACCGCTCTCACATGTGTACACGCATTTCAAATGCATACAAAAGCACAAGTACACATTTACACACACACACACACACACTCCGATACGCACGTGGATGCTTGCTTTGAGTTCTATCCTGTGGGGAATAAGGGGGGGGGGAGGGGAGAGGGATGGTGGATGATGATCCACAAAGAAACAAAACAAAGTGGTAATCATATAAAAATCTAACTGCTCAAAAAAAAAACAAAAAAACGTTGTGCAATAATGAAAACTGAGACTTCACAAGTCCCCTTTCTTTTCCTTCTCTTTTTCTTTCCTTTTCTTCTTCTTCTTCTTCTTCTTCATGTTTTCTATCATCAAAAAAAAAAGAAGAAGAAAAAATAAAAAAAAGGGAGTGGAGGACATATATGAGGGTTGGTACCTATAACGCACACACAATGTATATATAATCAAACTTCCTACGTGCGCTTGTTTTCAAATTAAAGAACCCAACCCATCCATTCATATATATATATTTCCTCTTTCTGCTTTTTTTTTTCTCTTTTCAAACCTTCTGCGCGCACTTTTACCTTCTCTTTATTATAAATATATGTCTTTGAGTTACCGCCACGCACGCACGTGATCAACGCTCTGGGATCTCCACGCACTGCGGGGCAGACTTTTAGCTCTACGAGGTGCCTCCTCCCCGCTGACATTATTCACGTCAACGTGCCTGCGGGGATGCATGCTGCGGATGCCAGTGGTCTGACCGTTCTCATAACTACCACCACCATTCTGACTCACAATTCCGTTGGCGCCGAGTGCGCGACTCCCTCGCAATACCCGTGTGGAGTCCTGGTGACGAGGCGTGTTCATCGGCGACTCACCACGCGATGCCGGGGTGCTGTACCTGCGACGGGCGAGAATTTGCTGATATGGATCCGGCAGCATCGCGTTCATTCGCTCCACACGTGCGTTGATCGCCGCAATGCGCTGCCTTTCCATCATGCAACGGCGCTTAGCAGCGTTCTCCGTGCGTTGATCCCGCGCCATCGCCGACTTGGCAAACTTCTTCTCCTTGGTAATTTCCAAGTCCCAGCGGCGATCATAATTTGCCAGCTCACGCTCCAACTCCAATTCCACCATGAAGGCCTCCTTGCTCAACTTGAGTTGCTGCGCGCGCTCGTAGACCTCTTGGCGATGCGTATCATTATCCGTCATCCACGCCACCGCATAGCTCTCCCCTTCTGTTAGTGCAATGCGACGGGAGGAGTGACTAGGGCTCCGCGCAACATCGCCGGGTTCACCAATAGTGTTGAGCAATGAGGAGTTGCGACGCACTGCGTTATACCGCGCGGCAGCGATCATCGAGCCATGCCTCAGGCGCTGCGCGTTCTCATCTTCAGCAACAACGGACCCGCTGGCACCGCGGCTGTACGATGCGCTTCGACGGCCAGGGGAGTTTCCGAGATGGCGGGTAGAGCGAGGAGTCATGGTGGAGCGTGGTGTGATAGTGTAGCTTGCACGGTGCACCGCAGGACGCCCGTTTCCGTTCACGCTGGGTTGGGTCGTGTACTGCAGAGGTGGCGCAGAAGGAGCCTTGCGTGGATTGCCACTGACTTCTTCCTTGGCATCACCACCTGCTTGCGCTTCCGCATCAGCCGCTGCCGCAGCTTCCAGACCAGCACGAGCACCGGCAGAGAGCTCACCTGCAGCTGCCTGCTTGTACATTTCTCTAAGTCGCGCGTTAGCGTCGTCTTCGTCGGGCTCCACAATATCATCGGTTGTATCCTCAGCGGATTCATAGTGTTCTGGGGAAGCCTCCTCAGGGGGGATGGTGCCAGAACGCTTTCCATCTGGAGTCGGAGCCTCCTCCTGCTCGCCTCCCTCGGTGCGCTCTGTCAGTTCTTCCTCGATCGGCATATCCTGCTCTTGTTCTGCTTCCTCTTCACAAAAGGAGTCCTGACGCCTGTCGATCTCGTAGCTGTCTTCGTGTTCTTGATCCATGATTGATAAAAATTGTTGTTATATATATATATATGTATATAAAAGAAGCAATATAGATATAGAAAAAAAAAGTGCACTATAATTTTTTTTTACTTTCCTTCAAGAAAAACCTAAGGAACTCGCTAACTAGATATATAGAGAGAGTGCTTTCGGTCTTGCTTGGTATGAGCTCCTTGAAAAAAAAAAAAAGAGAAAGAGCCATGAGTTAAAATCATCGTTGTTTGAGATCATATATATTAAAAGGAGAGAGAGAGGAATGCTCTACAAAGAAATATATATAAAAAGCCCCCCCCCTCTCCATTGTGTATCAAGATAAAAAAGAGGAGCGCACGCTAACACTACACCCATCCTTGGAGCTCATTTATACTGCTCCTCCACTCAAATATATATATGCATTCATGTATCCAAGCGCATCAAAATACTTCTGTCTTTCTCTCATCTATTTTTTTTTCGTTCATGTAAAATAAATGCGCCTGAGCTACTCTTCATGGTAGAGAGAGAAAAAAAAATAGTAGAAAGAAACGCAATCATAACAACATCAACAACAACAAGGGGGATCCCCCCTACCCCTAACACACAAGTCGCATTGCCTCCTCTAGGCTCTTCATATCACCACCAGGAAAAGAAAGAGAGAGAGGGGGAGAGAAAGACAACAAAAGAGATAAATACTACTTATGTGCTCCTCTCTCTCTTCTTCTTTCATTTTTTCTTTTGTATTCGCCCTCTCTCTCTCTCTCTCTCCAACTATCTACCTCTGCTCTGTTCTGCTAATGTTTCGCTATTGATAGCTTCTCCCACTCCTCTTATTCTTTCTCTCTCTCTCTCCCACTTTTTTTTTTTTGCTACTCAAGTCAAGAAGCACACGGAGAGAAACAGACCCACATACACGCATACTCTCACTCAAACGGAAATATTCACTTCTTCCTATCTCTCCCCCTCCCCATTTTTTTTTCTTTTTCAAAATTCCCTGCCCTTCTCTTCGTTCTCTTAGTTGAGGGCACTCTGGCGGCAAAAGCCCGTATTGTACTGTAGGGCCTGAGTCAGAAAACGATGCAGCATCAGCGATGAAGCGGGATCAAGATGAGCCGCCCACTCAATCGCCTCCTCGTTCACATCTGTGCCGTCTGCGGACTGCTGCTGCCCTGTTGTAGGCTTCATGGAGGTGCACTGAAGTGTGTAGTGGTGCTTGCCCTTGCTCGAATCCGGGGTGAAGGTGGCGTTGGTGAAGCGGGACTGCACCTCGACCTTCTCCATACGGCCTTCCAGGACTCCTAAGAAGCGAGCGATGTAGACTGGGGGCAGCGTCACGGTCACCACACGCTCCGCACGGTTCGTGCTGCCTCCAACATAGCGTCCGCCCTCGCCGACGGTAGGCTGCACGCCCTTCCTGGCTTGACGATAGTAATCTAACACGATAAAGCTATCGCGATGCAGCACCCGCAGCATGTAGCCCTTGGAGATATCTTCGTCATTCCAGTGGACGATGTCAAAAGCTGGAGGCATGGCAATGCGACGCTGTTGCTGTCCTCCTCCCTGATAGCGTGTGTTGTTGTTGTTGTTGTAGGTGTTGCTGTTGCCGCTACTACCAGTGTTTGTGGAACAGTAACGCAGGCATGATAGGTGGGAAGGGGAAGCCGAAGCAACGACGGCGAGCGCTACTGCGGCCGCGGGTGCACGAGGCGCAACGGACAGGGAAACACGACGAAACATGATGTTGCGAGTACTGTTTTTTTTTTCTTTTTTTAAAGTTTCCCTTGTGTGTGTTTGTATGTGTGTGTGCGTAGCGTTAAATTCTCCAACACTAAAGTAAGAGTAATAAATTAAGTAGAAGATAAAAAAAAATGTGTTCGTTACTCTCAGCTGTTTGATATATCAGTGCGAAAGTTAAGGGAGAGAAAGGGAGAGAGAAAGAAGGAATCTGACTATATGCGTATTTAGACAAACGGGAAAATATCTAGTTAGTTTTTAAATCGCGCCAAAGAATTCAGATGAAAACAGATTCAAAAACAATTAAAAAGAAAGAGCAAGTTAGCAGTAGATGATATATATATATATATATACATATTCTCCTTCCTCTTCTCTTGTAAACATATGCCCCTACATAAATAGATAAATAAATAAATTATAGTCAGCGATAGAAGCACTCAATTCATGCGCATATTATAAATATATTCTCCTTTCTAAACATGGATGAATGTGCGCGTGTGTTTGTGTATGTGTGAAAAACCAAATGCAGCAACAACACCAAATACAAATGAAAAAATAACAACAACAGCAACAACAGGAAGATATTCACATCACAAGCCAATTGGTACTTGCCATTGCAGTGAGCTTTATATAACTTTGAGAGCTCTTCAGAAAAACAAAGCAGCCTCCCCTCGAATGTATATGAATGCTTATTTAAACAGCAGCAGCAACAACAAAAACAAAACAAAAAAACACACATAGGACAATGCAAACCGCTTTGAATCAGCTTTGTCTTTTCTCCTTTCTTCTTGCTTTAATGTTAACCTTTGTTTTTCCTTTATTAAAAGCAGCCACCATCTGTTTGTAGGCAGCTTAAAGCTGCCTAACTTACCTTTACTCCCCTCCTCCCCCCAAAAATACAAACAGCGCGTTGAGGACATCTTACTTTTGACTAAAGCCCATCATATCTAGCATCTTCTCAAACAGAAGAGAGCAGACAGCACCCGCGGCGATGCCGCCGACAAGGCCGGGATACTTGTACATCCTCCATCCATATGCACCGGCGAGGAGGCCACCAGAAACGGTGGGGTTCCAGAAATCCTTGCGACCACGGCGCTTCTCAAGCGCCACCTCAAGACCTCCAAAGAGAAAGCCGAAAAAGGCGAAGCTACGGCCCAGACCGTGTGCATTGCGGATACCATACCGGAAGAAGTCCGCCGTCCCCATCGTCTGTGTTGCCGTCTCCGCTGAGATCATTGCACCAAAGAGAGAGAAGCCAAATCCCATCACGTAGCCGCCAAACACGTTGAGCATGGCAGTTGCGATGGTGCTGTCCTTTGCCAGCGTCATCGCCTTCTGCATCGGGTCGATGGGCTGTTGGGGATCTAAAATGGATGCCATCTTTTAAGATATTCTTCGCTTTCTCTCTCTCTCTATATATAGATATATAAATCAAATAAATTCGTATGTGCTCAATTACAGTTTTTTTTTTGCCTCCTTCTCTTTTCTTTACCTAGCCTTGTATATAAATGGGTTGATATTAAGTATTTTATACACTCACTGCTCTGATATTACGTGCAACACGACACAAGCTTTAAAAAAAAATGATAATTTAAAAAATATTTTTTTTTAAAAAGCACGGGCCAACCAACAAGCAAGTACACTTGCATATAGGCACGGCAGCAAATTGTAAACACGTAAATAAGCAAAAATAAAGCAACAACAACAAACAGTGATGATAGAAAAAGGGGGAAAAAAGGCAATGAAGAAGTATCGGACGCAGTAAGACCCAATATTTTGAATAATAGAAGAAGCAGTATCAGTTTTATTATTATTATTTTTTATAGCCACCCCTCTCTTTCCCCCCAAGAAAAAGCAAAATGTCCTCGCAGAGGGTATCATGCTTTCCTCTCTTTTCTGCTATACTGCATATCCACACAGCTCTAGTGCTGATGTTGTTGGTATATATATTCGGTGTTTTATAAAATGCGTTATGGCACTCTCTCTTTATCTTTTGCTTTCCAAGGTGCTTCCAGAAACCGTGCCCACTGAATGTGGAAGTATATCATAAATATTTTAAAAAAGAAAAATAGTAATGCTGTGTGATAAGACAAAAAGAAACAAACACAAAGATAAAAATGATTTAAAAAAAGGAAATAGAAAAGAGAATAAAGTTTTCTTTTTAGCAGTAGTTTCCATGTTGCGTTGTTCTCTCATTTCTCTCTTTCTATTTTCATTTCCTGTACGCCCAAACGTCCAGTTCCATCACCACCACCATCACCCGCCTCATGCAAGTAACCGACCCCTCCTCCACATATATAAAGCCGCACTCACAATTACGATAAACACACACACACACTCCCCCCTCTCCCCCCCCACAAAAAAATATATATCCAACATCAAACATGAGAGAAACGGCCAATCAATGGTGTTGACAAGTATCCACTCCTTCTTGATTCACCTCTCAGTCATACAAGAATACTAAGTATAATTATAATAGTAACGGTAAATAAATAATGAATAGTGAAAGACAATAGGAAATGCTCAGTGGCGCACGCCACATATGCGCGCACACACACACACATCAGAAAAAAAAAGCTCTGCTTTTTTTTGGTAGCAGCTAGCTCATCTCAAACTCTCTCTCCCTCTCCTCTTCCAAAGCCTATTAATGCTGTGAGAAGCCCATCATATCTAGCATCTTCTCAAACAGAAGAGAGAAGGCAGCACCCGCGGCGATGCCGCCGACAAGGCCGGGATACTTGTACATCCTCCATCCATATGCACCGGCGAGGAGGCCACCAGAAACGGTGGGGTTCCAGAAATCCTTGCGACCACGGCGCTTCTCAAGCGCCACCTCAAGACCTCCAAAGAGAAAGCCGAAAAAGGCGAAGCTACCGCCTAGGCGATGTGCGCTGCGTAGACTATATTTAAAGAAGTCCGCCGTCCCCATCGTCTGTGTTGCCGTCTCCGCTGAGATCATTGCACCAAAGAGAGAGAAGCCAAATCCCATCACGTAGCCGCCAAACACGTTGAGCATGGCAGTTGCGATGGTGCTGTCCTTTGCCAGCATCATCGCCTTCTGCATCGGGTCGATGGGCTGCTGGGGATCTAAAATGGAGGCCATCTTTAAAGATATTCTTCGCTCTCTCTCTCTCTATATATAAATCAAATAAAAGCTTATGTATTCAATTATAGTATATTGTATTAATGGCTACTAAGAGTACAATATTAGAAAGCAGGCATACAGAAGGGTGTGTGTGTGTGTGGAGGGAAAAGGGGAAGAGGGAGAACGAGAAAGAATAACGGTAAGAAGAGTAGATATAGATATATAGCACTCGGAGGAAAATACCTTCGCATTGCTGCGGTATAGTGAAGCTTCCCCACTTTTGTGTACGTGCGTGTGCGTGCTAAAAAAAAAAAAAGGAAGAAAGAAATTGTTCCACGAAAGCGTTCCTCCCTCTATTCCCCCTCCTTTGTTTCTTTCTTTCTTCATAACAACTATAAATCCATAAGTCACACAAGAAAGAAAAGAAAAAAAAACAACAACAACAACAACATTTTCGCTTTAAAAAAAAAAAATACAGAGAACAACAACAACAAAAAAAAACTGCATCACAGATATAATACCAGCACAATACCTCGGCGTGTGTCGTGTAGGAGGGTGTCCTCTTCCCGATAAAAGAAGAAGAAAGAAAGAAAAAAAAAAGTATAATACATCCCGTTTCTACTGCTCACCTTTCATACACACACACACACACACACACACACACACACACACACACACACACACACACACACACACAGGAGCTTATGGAAAAGAGAGGACAAGGCGCGTGTGCTTTGATTCCAGGCTCCCCCCTCTTCTCTTTGTTTTGCGCTTTTTCTGAGTGCTAAACATCCCGTATACTTTGTTCGTGCATACGTGTACGTGCGGTGAACAGCATATGCATTCACGTGTGCATACGATATATAAAAGAAGAGAGCATTCGATGGTGTTACATATTGACCTCTGGCTTGCTCTCCAGCACAGCCACCCTCTGCACCGACTCCTCACCCAGCACCTCTACCCCGTAGATACCCACAAACTCACTGTACCCAGACAGAATGCGCAGCCGTAAGGCTGTGATGTCTTTTCCCGACCCGTTTGGGTCTAGCTGGAATGTCTCTACCTGCGCTCCCTTCCTTCTTTGAGGATCCACAGCATTCTCGTTGCCGCGGGGCAGAGAGCGCTCCGCAATGACCTCGAAAGCCCCACCACCAGCCGCCGCCGTGGTGGTGGTGGTGCATTTGTCAAGTGCAATGTCCTTGGCTTCATTGAGGATGATGGTAACCTTGGACACCTTCGCCGAACTTGCGCGTGTGCCAAGGATGACCTCATGAGGAAAGCCTCCGGTTGTGAGGGAGAAGCTGGCGGGATTTCTAGAGTCTACAATATTTGACCCTGGGAGGTCGTCATCGTGAAAGGTGATTAGCTTCACTTCAAGATTCACCCTACCTTCGGAAAATGCCATCTTTCTTCTTTTAAAAAAATTTTCTTCTTTGGTTTCGTCCTTCTTCTCGTTCTCTGTAAGTACACTGTGTCTATGAATAGAAAAAAATCTAGTATTGCTATCGCCACCTACCATATGCACATATAGAGGGGGCCACGACAAAAACAACAACAATAATAATAATAATAAGAAAAGAAAAATCCAATATTTGTATATATATATTTACAGATGTTTACGGGAGGTTATGCACCGCACCAACTACTGCAATGCTCAAATACATTGAAAGCTTACATTCACTGTGAGAGGATGCATATATCTGCAAAAGAGGGGAGACCCATCTACCTTTTGTTAAAAAAAAAAAATACTTCATGTTAGAAAGTATAATTACTGTTTATATGGCACGCATCGTAGTTACTTAAGCAACGATTTAAAACAAGAATAAGAAGAGAAAGAGAGAGAGAGAGAGAGAGGTCTCCAAGACCTGCAGCACCTCCCCTCCCTTCTCTCTCTCTCTCTCACTCTCTCTCCCATTCGCTTCCTTACTCACGTGGTCTCTTGCGGCTTCCGGCTCCCTTCTTGCGCAGCGGCCCCAGCTCCCAGTCTCTTGAATACTTCAAGACTGCCTTATCAGGCCTATTCACGTTGCCAGCATCATTGACGTCCCACTGACTGCGACTCCCCTTCCGCCGTTCCCGGACATCAGATATCCGCGCGTCGTGTGCCACCTCGCGCTGCACTTTACGGATTGTCTTATTAAAAACCTGCAGCGTGCCGGTTGAGATGTCATACTTACCAGACTGCTTGAGTGGAGTAGGATCACCCATGCGACGTAGCAGATGCGCACGCTTGAGCTGTCTCTTCTGGAACATCTGAATACGCTTGTCCTTGGCGGCGTGGATGGCGCTGCCGTTGCTGAAGTCGACAGCTTCACCGCGCGTTTCACGTTCCCACGCTGCACTCTCCCGCAGTTTCTTTTTCTCCTGAGAGACCTGCTCAAGCCGCTCCGCGTATGGGATCGCAGTTCTGTTCACACAGAGCGAGGCAGTCGCGTTGCTCGTGCGCACGTTGACCGGACGCTTACCACCAATACGTTCAAACTGCCGCCACGACTCCTCAATGCGATCCTCCATCGTGGCATTATCGGAGTGTAGGGCGGCCGTGCGCGCGTAGACGTCCTGCAGCTCCTCGTTAATCTTCTGATGATGCACGAGCAGCTCCTTGTGGTCTGATGCCACTTTCTTATGGTTCTGCTTAAAGGTGGCCGTGGCATCTTCATTCTGGTTGTGATGAATGCCTCGGTGAAGAGACTTGGGCCCCTCAATTTGATTTCGGTTCCGCACCAGCGTGCGGGTGGCCTTGCTATGCAATGGTGGCATATATATATGTCAGCTAAGATACGTTTCTGTTTCTTGCTTCTCTCTCGCAACAAACAAACAAACACAAACAAAACAAATAACAAAGAAGAATATCAGAAGAAAACCAAAGCAGTATAAAAAGGGGTGTTCCTTCCTTTATGTGCTCTCTCTCTCCCCGCGTATATATTCCTGGGTGCACACCAAGCTATGTGTTGCTATATGTTATGTTATGTTCATTTTTTTTTTTAAAGGAACGCATCATCAGTACAAGAGAGAGAGAAAAAAAAAAAGTTTACATCGTATTATGAAGTAAGGAATCTCATATCTTCCTCAAAGTACAATAAAGTGAGTCAGGCAATTATTAATGTTCAACCGCACCCCCCCCCTTTTAAAAGGAGAAAGCGCACACTATCACCCTCCCATCACAGCGACTATAGTCAACACACATATATATATATATATATTACCGACTAGAGATACAATAATAAGAGAGTTCATATCTCAACCGAGCTCGTGTATTCTCTCTCCTTTTCTGAAAAGTTTTTTTTTTTTCTCTTTAAAGTAAATAACATCGCATAAAAAAATAATAATAAAATAAAGCAAATAGATCACGACAGTCGTAGAAGTGAATCTCAAGGAGAGAGAGAGAGAGAAACAGGAGAGAAAGGAGGGGGGACGCAACTGTCAGTGCAGTGCAAGGAGCGGTCATGCATACATATTCAAAAAAAGAAAAAAAAAAAGAAAAGCAACGCTGAAAGCATCACACACAAACACAAACACCAACGCAAACAGGCGCTTGCATTTGATAATAATAAAAAAAACCTGCCGAGAGGAAAACAAAAGGAAAAGAAAACAGAGAGAAGGAGAGAGAAATAATGGCGACTTGACAACTTTCCCAATGAACCCTTCCTCGCCTCCCCCTCCCCCCCTTTCACCCTTTTCCTTAGAGATAACTATTTCTCACTTTCTCCATCTCTTACAAGTCGGCCTCCAGGGTTACCTTGAAGGAGCCACCCACCTTCTTCGCCGCTAACTTCGCCGCCGCTTGCATCGCGTCCATTTCTTGTTTCACTAGCGGATCATCCTCAAAGCGATAAAGACCCGGCGTAGACGACGGTGCTGCTCCCCTATTGCCTCCGCTGCTGCCGCCGCCGCTGCCTGTGCCGTTGAGGTACAAAATCAGTGCCACAATACCAAAAAGAAACAGCACAGGCACAACCAAGGCACGCAGAATGCCCCAGAGAGCTCCAGAGCGAGTAGTGTGTAGCTCCTCATAGCCAATGTGGCCAGGCAAAGTACTGAACTCAACAGGGTCTTCGCATACAGCCAGAAGCCCCGATGCCGTCCCTGTTGTGGCGAAACCCTCGATGGTTTGAATGACCTCCGCGTAGATGGACTCCTCAGTCTGTCGCAGCGACAGAGCTGGGTACCCTATGTCGCCGCCATCCCCACTAACTCCCAAGTCTTCCTCGTTGGGTTTTCCCCCCTTGACACGTGCGATCCGCTTCCCAGTCTGCTTGTCCACAAGGCCACGTCGAACATCGCGCAGAAAGCCAACGTTTACAATAACGTTCGCCGCAGCTTCTAGCGTCGGCAGCGCTAACCACGTCTTCTCTGCTTCAGGGTCTTTGACCGACTCATTGAGCATCTTCTGCATCTCAACGAGTTCCTTGTCCTTTGCAAATGTGCCCCTAGCGTGAAAAGCCGCCACCTCGCGCACCACGCGGGGCGAGTATACATCGCGCATCAAACTTGCCCACGTGGGATCGTTCTTGAGCTTCCCCTTGATGCAGAGAAACGCACAAACGCTGTGATAGGTGTCATCGTGCACAAGCCGTTGAATCAGCTGCGCCGCGTGCGCAGAGCCACCGGAGCCGCTACCAGAACGTTTGAACTGTCGCACCTCTTGCACGATAGACTTGCGTTGCGCGAACGCAAACGTGGGATCACTGATACGTGCGGCGGCAGGCTCTGTTTTGTGTACCACGCACGTATTATAGTAGACCCACCATAGGTCAAGGACTGTCACCACGTTGCCTGGAGCGGGATGTATAGTTTCCGGCTTGAGTAGGTGCCATAGTGCGGTGTTCAGTGCCTGCGGCTCCACCGACCCTCCTGGGTAGTGAGGACCGTCCTGCTTCAAAACCTGGGCAGGCACAATAGCCTTGGAGGAGGAGGAGGAGGAGGTAGCAGCCCCACCGCCCTCCTCCTCCTCCTCGCTGCCGTTGTTGTTCTCTTTCTTTTCATGACTTCCATCTTCATTCTTCCACGACACAACCACCATCTCTGCTGTACGCGAGGTGTACTTGCGCTCCACTAAAGGGAAGGTACGCAGCAGATGGCGCGAGATCTCCCCAGACTGCAGCTCATCCTTGAGCAGCAGAAGCGGGCTCACGAAGGGACAGCATTGAGCAAACTCCAGATACAAGAGCATCTCCTCTGGCTCAATGTCATCGTCATGGTGTGCACCAGCACTACCGCTGCCACTCTTGCGGGCCTCCACCGCCTCAGGGGGTGGAAGGAAGGAGAGGTGAACAGCAAGATAGCACTGCTCTGCTTCTTCGCCGCTTGCGAAGGTGACGCTGCCCATCCCTCTATCCTCGTCGTAAACAAAGTGTTCGATGGTACCGTAGTGCTGAAAGAAATCACGCACAAACTGCTTTGGAAAAGGCTGCGCAAGTGTTGGTCCTCCCGCCACGCCACCATTGCCACTCGTCGTCAAAGCAGTAGTAGAGGAGGAAGAGGACCCTGCCACGTACGGAATGCGACACGGAAACCCGGCAAAGAATATCTCCTTGTATACCTTCATCATGTCCGCAGCACTGTGCGTTTTGCGAGAGCGCCATTGATCGTGCCGCTCACGAGGACCAGCGGCAAACGTAGGGGCAGCAGAGTCGTTGACTGTATCGTCTACCATGTCAGATCTTAAATCAGCCATCTCTCTCCCCCCTTTCTCTATTTGCTGTACAGCAATGAATAATTTGTGAGAAAAATAGAGTAAAACAAAAGAAAAGCAGAAAAAAAAATGATTCACTGTATATAGACGATAAGTGAAAATGTAAACGACAAAAAGAAGGAAGAGCTAATGCAGGGGAAAATGGTTATTATAGTAATGATGAGATATTTTCCCAGCTTCTACAAAACAAACAAACAAACAAACAAACGAGGCAACTAGTATTTATATATAGTAAAATGAGTTAAGCAACTCCTTTCCTCTCGTTCTTTCTTTTTATGTATTTTAAGAAAATCCACCAAAGAAAGAAAGAAAAAAAATCAAGTAAGAATGTACGCGACAAAGTGAAGAATAGATAATCACTATTTACTGGCATCTCAAGCATGAGAGAGAAGGGGAAGTGGGAAATAGAAAGAAGATACCCCGGCTATTGAGCAGTTAGTGCGGCGAGAACAAAGCCCCATCTTATTCATTCATTCTCCACGTTTGGACAGATATCAGGTTTATCATTTTCCCCGTGTATAGTGAATATATATATATATATATACTCATTCGGTTTGAGTTGAGATAGTAGATGTTCACATGCGGACAATGTCAGCCAACTAAAAGCTCACATATACACAAATATGTAATTTTAAATAGAGGAGGAAAGAAAGAAAGAAAGAAAGAAAGACTGAATAAAAAAAAAACAAGAGAAAGACGCTTTTTCGAACGCTGTTCTTAAAGCAAAAAAAGAAAAGAAAAACCAACCAAGCAGGCAAGAAGGATAGACGTACAGGAGGATGAAAGAGAGAAAAAAGAGAGAGAAAAACGAGAGGGCTGCCTCTCCCTCGTATGCACGACTAGCTTTCTTACATTGATACCCATGCAAGCGCTACTGCACTGACGTGTTCCCCCTCCTCTCTCCCTCCCTCCCCTCTCCCTCGCGTCTCCTCTTTACACACCGAGGCAAAGCAACAACAACAACAAGAAGAAAAAAAAACCAGTCTTAATCGCTTCTACGCCTCTCCTGCAAGATGACAAGATATATGAAAAATGGGGAAAAAAAAATGCCATAACAAAACAGTAACGAAAAAAAAAAAAATAGATATTACAGACCGTCAATCCTTCACGGATGCAGGTCCTAATCCTCCAAAGGGGACAAGTTTCTCTCTTGCCGCCTTCTCAAATTGTTCCCTTGTAACGGTGTAAGCTGGATAGACCGTCTGCTGAAAGTCAATCCCAAGATGTTCCTGCATCCAGTCATAGAGTTCATCAGGTGTGGCGAGTGGCGTGGTGGTGGTGTGAAACCGCGCGGTCCCGGCGACAACGCCAGATTTTCCATCCTTCGCCATGTCGGCGTCGAAGAGCCGTGTACGTGTAGTGACACAGTTGTCATTCACAGTCTTCACCTCCGAAGACCGGAAGCGATACTTGGCCCCTCCCCCTGCCACTTCACTTCTTGTCGAAGACGGCAATGATGCCTCCTCGGCAAAACTTTCAAAATTACCCACGACCTTCGCCGCCTGCAGTGAGTACGTAAAGAAGGACGCATGATCCATCACGTAGTTCGCCATCCAGTAGTCTCTCGCGTGCTGTGGCTGAAGATCGAAATGATAGAGCGGCCTCCACAGACTGGTAGCACTACTCTTTTCTTCCTCCGCGGAAGAGCCCTCCTCTGTCGGTACAACGGTCTCCCCTGACATCGCAGCGCCACTTTTTCTTCCTGGTGGCAACGGCAGCGGCGATGAAGAGGCGGACGAGGAGAAGGCAGATGCATGCGAGCGTTTGTTAAGACACTCAACGCGATACTCTGTCCAGCCTTCCGCCACTTCGCTCTCCACCACGCGCAGCACTCCAGCAGGGGTGACCTGCGGCTCTCGACAGTCTAGGTCAAGCGGAGCGAGCGGTATACCAGAACCAAAGCCGACATCGACGAGCCACCGCTTTAATACTGGAGAAGATGCGTCGCTGATGTGGGTGGTGCATGGCACAAGTAGCATCATGTGCGTTCTGCCGAGTGCGCTATCCAACGATTCCCATATAACCCGCCCGGCAAGGCAGCGTATGTCTGTAAAGCCCAGTTCGGTCAGAGCCCCAAGGAACAGAGTGTTGTGCTCAAAGCAATAACCTCCACGACGGGCGTGTATAAGTTTGTTACATAGATCCTCCAGCTGCAGGGAGACGCGCCGTCCTAGAATAGGATCCATCGTTTCGAAAGGAATAGAGGAGGCGTGTGCGGCCATCATGTGTGATAGTAAAGTGATATCGTTGACATGATGCTGTGCACACGTTGGTGATGTCTGTGGCGGTGGTGTAGACAAGGAGTGCAGGCGCGCCTCCACAAGCGGCATAGGTAGCCCTATCCGCTGGAAGTAAGCATGCAGTGGAAAGACAAATCGTGAAAAACTTCCATTCATGGCTCCAACGGCAGCGGAGCCATGTGTGATCAGTGATAGGCGCATCATCCTATACTTCTCTCTATTTTACCGCCCTTCTCGTCTCTGTACGCTTCCAAGTTTTTTTTTTAAAATATATATTTTCTTGCCGACGGTGTGCTATCCACCACAGACAGACGTGAAGGCAATGATGATAGCGCTTTCAAAAAAAAAAAAGTAAGAGAGCAAGAGAGTGCTTTTTAGGTAAAAAAAAAAAGATTAATCTCGCTCAAAAAAACAACGACAACGACAAAGAAAAATGAATATAAAACCTTTGATATAGTCTTGTATGGAGAGAGGGAGAACTAAAACAGTAGCAATAATAATAATAATAATAATAATAGCAGTAGCTAACGATAACAGCGATACCCTCCCTTAAAAAATGGTAGTGTGCTCTTGCCAGGCAAATAAATAAATAAATTGTGAAAAACACACACACACACACCTAGTTAAGCGAAACAGAAACAAAAACTGAGAGAAATAAAAGGAGAAAGAGAAAGATAGATAAAGAAATTGTTTACACACAACACCCACATACCAAAAAAAACATCTGGGAAAAAAAAAGGGTGAGGCATAAAACAGAAAATGGCATTTCTATATATATCAAACAAGAAGCAATTTTTTTTCTCACTAGGAGCGATACAATAATATTTTCTTTTTGAATGCGATAATACAATGCATAGAAAAACTGAAACAAACAAATCAAAAAAAAGGACACTCACACATACACAAACCAAAAACCCACCTTGAAAGCATAAAAAAAAAGAAAAGCAAATCAGTAGAGAAAATAAAGCCACTTTCATTCCTAATGTTTGTATATATATATAAAAACGAACAACAAGAACAACCCCCTCGTAGTCTCATCTTCCTTAAGGCAGCCATACAAGTTTCCTACAGTCACTTTAAGTTTCTCGCAGGGCAGCGTTAAGACAATCACCGCCATGAATCACTTCTTAAATGCGCACATACCTATAAAATATATATATATATATTTTTGATATCACACCATATTCCACGAGCCGTTGCCTTTTTTTTTTCAAGACAACCAGCGTTAAAAAAGGAAAAATGAAAAGTAAAAAACATTCTAAAACTGAAGAAGAGAGAGTATTCTCAGTACGCGTTGGGGTTCATCTTCTTGGCGTATTCCATCTCCTTGCGCAGGTGCCCCATCTCCTCCTCAGTCCACTCGTTCTTCATGTGAAGGAACTGGCGAATGCTCTCAGCCCCGGCCATGATATCCGGAGCGGCTTTGGCAATCTCGTCAATACGGCAGAACAGATACGCGGCGCACAACGCAGTCAGCTCATCGAAGCGCAGACGAATCGATTGATTTAGCAGCTCGCGGATGTAGTCGCCAGCCTCTGCCGCCTTCACAAGCTCCATCTCCTCCGCGGTCACAATGTTCGACACGTGCTTCGTCAGCGGCCTCGGGATTTTTGTCGTCTTCTTGGTCATCTCCGCGTAGAACTTGATCGAGTCCAGCACCTCCTTGCTGCACTGCATGTGCTCCACGCTCAGCGGCTCGTCGTTGGTGCTTGGGTCCGGTTTAGACGACGGTAGATCCGGTATGTTGATGGCCGCAGCGTCGACGATCGCGTCAGCGGCCGACAGCGCCCTGAAGTACTTGGTGGCGACGTCTTCGCCAATCGCAACCGAGTAGCCGTCCGCGTTGGAAAGATTGACGTTGGTAGCCACGGACATTGTGCAGCGAGGAGAGCAAGTGAAGCTTGGTATGTACGTATGTATGTATATGTATGGATTAATGTGTGTGTGCGTGTATTAGAAATGTTGCACGTTACTTTATCCAGTGTGAGTAGCAAAGGAGGGTGGTGAAACTATACATGTAGAGAGGGAAAGAATGTGGGAGAGAGACGCGGATGCGGGAGTAAAAAAAAAAAAACGAACAGGGAGGATGGACGAAGAACAAATAAACAACAACAAAAACATATTAAGTCCGGAAAGATGAGGAAAAGGTACATGTTCACAGTAGAAGTGAATACGCTCACGGTGCACGACTTGTCTAGCAAGGACCGTGCTGAATTCTTTTTTTAATTTTTTTTCCCTTGTCAGAGTTAATGAAAAGATAGTGTAATGTTCCTTGCTATGAGTGGTTGATATGGGAGAATGCCTTTTCCTTTGTGGTTTTTTTCGCTTTAGTTGCTGTTGGGGATCGTAGTGGTTTGTGGAATGCCCAGAATCATCTCGTATATGTCCATACATAAAACGTTTAAAAAGGCAAACAATACAGCTATATTGACGATGATAATGACGATGATAATGACGATGATAATGATAAAAACTGATCCGTCCCTCCCCCCTCTCTACTTGGTGTGTCTCACTTTCACAATTTTCATTTTTTTCTTCCTGGTTCTTTCTGCCCCTTCATATCGTAATAAAGATGCGGAAAACAAAAAGTGAAGTTGAAAAAAAAATAGTAATAGTGAACACACGCACACACAAACACACACACACCTACACGTATCCAAAATGAGATAGTGGTCATGGGAATATATATATAACGACACTAGAATACATTTGGATCGACATTCTTGGCGTATTCCATCTCCTTGCGCAGGTGCCCCATCTCCTCCTCAGTCCACTCGTTCTCCATCTGAAGATAGTCTCTTATGTGCTCCGCACCAGTCATGATATCTGGTGCGGCACGCGCAATCTCGTCAATGCGGGAACTGATGTACGCGGAGCACAAGTTCTCTAGCTGCTTGAATTTCAAAAATGTTGCAAAGTCGAGGAGGCTTAGGTGACACTGACTTGCTTCAACCCTCTGCATGAACTCCTTCTCGTCTGCTGTCACACACTGGTCGAAATGACAGACAAGTGGCTTAGGGATGTTCGCGGTGCGCTTGTTCTCAGAAAGCATTGCATATTCACGCGCAGCTAGCAGCACCTCCTTGTCGTACTCAAGGTCACTAAACTTGAGCTGCTCCGTACTCTCATCTTCCGCTTCCTGCTCCCCTGCCTGCTGATCGGTGGTTGCATTTCCGTCGCGTTGAGAGGCGAGACCGTCCCTGGCGACATCCGCCACGGCGTCGGCGTCTGCGAGAACTCTGAACAACTTCTTCGCAATATTTAACGGAACGGTGACGGCTTCACCATCCACATTCTCAAAGCACACTTCCTGTGACATGCTTTGTTTACTTTTAAATAAAAATACCCTGAACTATATATATATTAGAAAACAATAATAATAATAACGAAAAGAAAAAAAAATGTAATCCGATGCTAAAAGAGAGAAAATAAAGGAGTTAGGTCACTTCGATTGACCTTTTTCTATCTTTCCCTCGCTGTATAAATGTAGTACTTAATGGAGTAGTGAAGAAGCAAAAAAAAAAAACCAATGTATTTATTGAGGGCCTAAATAGTAGACTAATCTTTCCTTTCCTTTCCTTCTCTCTTCTTTGTCTTTTTGACTGATTTCCTTCACAAACACACACACACGCAATATATATATATATATTTGTGTTTGAAAATTCGGGCAAGACTAAGAAAATGAAGTAAAACGATAAAATCGCAAGAGGAAGAAGAGGGGGGGGGGAGTGCAGGTACATATATGCAATTAAAAACAACAACACTGACCGCAACAATATATACATGCTTTACATTACCTCCATGTATTTGCGCCAATGTGCGTGCATGCATGCGGATGCGTGTATCTTTTTCGAAAGCGATACCCGCCACCTCAAGGCTGTGGCACCCTACTTATCTGCTTTAGATATTTATCAACACACACACACACACACACACACACATACACACACATGGAGTGGAAGGGGGAAGGCAATAGACAAGGCGATGAGGTGGCAGTTTTATTATGTATAACCATCACCGCACGCAGTCTTCTTTTTCTCCTTTAGGTGCTTTTCTTCTTAAAAAGTGCTCTCTCTCTCTATATGTATATATATATGAAACGGCAATGCAAGTTCAGAGACATCAACCACACACAAAAACAAAAAACAAAACAAACAAATATTACAACACACGTGCGCACGAGTGAAGAGGAGAGGGATGCTTTATCATTACACCTCAAGCACGATAAATACAACAATAGCAACTAAAAAAAAAAAAACGATACATCATTTTTTTTTCTTTTTTTTTTTTTCATCACACAACACCATTGAAGAGACAGCACCTTCTATGCAATTTTGCCCATCTCCCCCCTCTGACTCATCTCCCTCTCTCTCTCTCGCTTGTTCTTTTGTCTTTTCCCTGCTCTCTACACTTCCAACTGGCAACCAGCTTCACTATTATTATTATTATTATCATTCCTCTTCGTTTGCTGGCCATTCATTTTCGACCTTGAGACAGTCCATCTCGCGTCGTGTCCAGTCTCCTTGCACCTTAAAGCACTGCCGTATCAAGTGGGCAGCCGCAAAGTTATCTTCAGCTCCGTACGCTGCACGGATCATGTAATCCGCCATCCACGCTAGACATAACTCGCGCAGACTACCAATTTGGAGCAGCGTAGCCGCTGCCATGACCTTTGTAAGCCGCGAGACACCCCCAGTCGAGGCGATGGGCATCAAGACAGCGCGACGCACGTCTTCACTACCCAGTGAGGATCCCGGATAGCAATAGAATAAACTCGGGCACACTTCGCGCGCAGCCTTAGCAGCCTCCACTGTGCCCTCAGGAGATGAAAGAAGACGAGTATAGAGAAAGTCACATTCCCAAGAGGAGAGCAGTGAGGCCAGAGGTGCGGTGAGCGGAATGGGTAGCGCCGTCGGTGCATCGTCGCTCCAGCAGCTGCTAGTAGGCGAAGAGTGGGCAAGGGCAAAATGATCAATGTACTCCACGCAGAGTGCGATGGACTCGCTGCTAAGCGCCACCACAGCTGACGTTGTTGTTGTTGTTGTTGTTGCTGCTGCTGCTGCTTTTGATGATGCGACTGACGAAGATGGCGAGGTGGATGTCTTGCGAGTAGCAGAGCTGCCGCTGCTTGAAGCTTCTCCCTTTACGCCGTTACGGACTGCTCCACAACCCCGCTCTCTACCCTTTTCCCTCTCACTACGCTTGGCTTCATGCCCGAAGGGATTTAGGAGGTCCACCACGATACCCTCAGAGGTGATGGCTGCGTTCTGGTACACGACCACACCATTGCTATTTACGCTGTATAGGGGAGGAGCTGCAGAGCCATTGCTAAGCGGCTTGCCTGCCCCTGGCGGGGTACACTTTGCTGCCTTTGGGGATGCTGCTGCTCCTCCTCCTCCGTTTGTACTAGAGATTTGCCCCAGAAATAGAGAAGAAGGCGAGTTCGATGGTGATAGTGCCGTCCCTCCCGTTGCGGCTGAGGTAGGTGAAACGGCCTTGTCAGGCACTGCACCAACCAGCGAAAGTGGAGGTGAAGCCATGAGCACAAGTCCGTCATCCCCGTCAATCATGCAGGGGGTGCGGGAGTGCAAGCTGGCGGGAGAGATCCAATCGGGACTCATGTCCACTGGGCTCATGGAGGACTTTGGGGTGATGGTGGAGTTAGCACTACCACCGTTGTGCTTCTCACTACTTGGATTGCTTCCACTACCAGCACCCACATCCACGTCGTCATCCTCATCCTCGTTATTCTGGCCGCCATTTTCTCTATCAGGGTTGTGAGCGTCATTGCTGTCACTGCCGCCACTACTGCCAAGTGTTCCTCGCTTGGATGGTGAAGGAGGAGGCTCGGCGACTACTAGGATCGTGGTGGCCGCGGCTGTGTTGATGGAGAGCCCGGCACGAGGATCCACTCTGCGACAATCGCTGTTGTAAGAGGAGACACCAGAGGAAGGGGTACGCTGGGCACTGTAGTAGCCAACCTCCTCTTGTTCGTCTCCATTCGCAACACTATTCAGAAAATCATCCTCACCGTCGCTACTGTCCTCCTTCTCCCCCGTATCGTCCTCACCCTTGCGGTTGTGTCGTGGCTTCACCGCAGCAACAGTGGGCGGGGTTTCGCTAGGAGATGCACTTAGAGAGATGTCAGGGAGATCAGGTGTTTCCCGATCTTTAAGATTTTCATCGTCAGTGCTATCGTCGCCGTTTCTGGATGCATGGCTCTCAGCTCTTTCTTTTTCCCCTGCGTTGTCCTCGTCTTCCTCGTCCTCCTCCTCCAGCGTGCTTGGCGTCGAGCAGTCATCGCGCGACATGGCGGTGCTGGGCCCACTACGTGTCCTGCTGCTATCTGCGCCACAAGGGTGACTTTGAGAAGTGGGTGAAGGCTTACTAGACTGAGAAGCCTCTTCTCCTACCACTGTGCCGTTGTTCTTGCCGCTACCGCTATGATGAAGATGACCATTATCGTCGTTGTCTTCCTTGTTGGTACTGCCAACGTTGTTGCTAACGCCTTTCAGCCCCTCGCTGCTGCTGCTGCTGTGCTCGGTGCCCTTCTCTTTATTGTGATCCACTTCTTCTTCCTTCTCCTCATCATCCTCTGGTCTTACGCTCATCATCAATCGCACCCGAGAGCCAGCACTCATGGCGGCCGGTCCTACCTCTGGCTCGTCTCCCACCATGCTGATACTATGAGTCTGACTACTCTCGCCATCAAAGCATTCGTCAATATCAGGAGTGGCATCGGAGTCCTCATCCTCGCCGTCTTCGTCATCGTCCTCGTCATCCGTTTCCTTTTGGTAACGATGAATGCGGCCGTCATCATCATCGTAGTAATCATCATCGTCGTCCTCATCGCTAGGTGTCTGTGGAGGAGCATGCTTAGCAGTCCAGACCTCAAGAGCACCGCGCAGCAGCGCTGAATACCCGGCGGCATGCTCAGAGATGTGGAACTCCTCACCATCACTGGAGACAATAATAATAGATGGGGATGTGGACGACATTTTTTTTTCTTTTACAACAAACAAACAAACAAACGCACAAACAAATAACAGCAGCTGCAACTGAAATATGATTATAGTAAAAAAAAAAACAGGAGAACAACTGCTTTAAAATGTTAATATTAGCACGTTACACTGCCTGATTGACTATCTCTCTCTCTCTCTATATATATATAGATATTAAAAATATTTTATCGAGTATCGTGTGTAGAACAGGATTGTGATGAGATCGTTTAACTCAGCAGATAATCTACTCTTTCTATTTTTCTACACGAGTTTTCCCTTTTCCCTACTCTCTTTATTTCCCCCTTTCTTCTTTTTTTTTTTTTGAATAGATACAAAAAAAAATTCTTTCTTGATCTCACAGCGTCTTCTAGCAATGTACCTTTCTTATAGTTACGAAAAAGGAAAAAAAAAAAAAGAAAAAGCGAAGAAAAGAAAGGAAAAGAAAGAAAAAAAATGTATCTTTTTTTTTGGGCTCACACTTGCACACTTCTCCCCCTGCCTCTGTAAGCTCTTCAAAATTTGTTTGTATCTATTTCCCTCTAAACCTTACAGAAGGGAGAAAAACAACAACAACAAAGCAACAACAGCAGAGGGGGGGGGGGGTGGGTGGAAATATGAAAAGAAACAATCAAACAAGCAAGCAAAAAAAAAAAAAAAATGAGCCTTATGTCCTTGTTCTATATATATTCCTCTTTTGCACTTTCTTGACGAGGCAACCACCACCACCACAGCAGTTGCACTATACAAAAGAACAAAAAAAAGAAAAAGAGAGAAAACACACACACACACACACGGATGCCAGCTAGCTGTATATGTAAGAAATCTGAAAACACAGATGAAAATATTGACAAGAGGAAAAAAAAAAAGGAAAAAGCTACACAAATTCTAAAAAAAAAAAAATTGTGAAAAGGAGAAAAAGTAAACAGAAATATATATGAAAATAAAATGAAATAAAATAGAGGTAAACAAGCAACGCAAGATGCACACACTCACACACACACACAGACACACTATAGCTGATGTGTTTTAGCAAGCGAAACAGGTAAAAAAAGAATAATAGTAGTAGTAATAAGTTACTTTCTTGAGGTTGTGCAAGCGTTGGGTGACGCACACCTAGAGCACTATTTTAATGCTTTTAGTTTGTAATATATATTATAAAAAAAACACAAAAAAATCAATTGTGAGATGAAGACATAAATAGAGGTACATAAAGTAGATGTAAGCGTTGAATCAGTAGCGCATTGACACTTCCTAAAAACGTAGAAGCAAGAGACCTCCATATATATAGAGAGAGAGAGCTCACGGATATTGTGTGAAACACCGTACCTGTATCGTCCTTTTCATATCTTCCATATTTTTTTTTGTAACTAACTAAAAACAAAAAACAAAAATACACTACCACCACAACAACACCACCACCAAAGACAACGTTATGGTAAACCATCTTTGTCATAGCTCCTTTCTTGTCATTCCTCATCAGCTTCACACACACACACAGAGAAAAAAGAAAAAAAAATGTATATATATATATATATATATATTGAGGCTCCCCCCTCTCGTCCTCTTGTGTCGTGTCATGCTCCATCATTCAGAAGAGAGAGCAGGTTACGATGCCGATGGGAGTCTCCTAGCAGGTGCCACTGAAGCTCTCCACTCCGCACGTAATATTCCGCGACGGCAGTTACTTCAGAGCGTGTGCCCTCCTCCTCCTCTTCCGTACTGTTGCTGGTGCTTCGTGTCACTGCTGCCGTTGCAGCAGCACTTCGCGTGCCAGGTCGATGATACACTGTAAGGACACCCGATGCGAGGGGTGTGGCAAACCGCTGCACGTGATTCTCCATCCAGTTTCGCAGGCTCCGTAGCTCTCCGGCACTGCCGCACTGATCATCGTCCTCGTCCTCCTCCCCCTCTTCATAAAAGTCGCTGTCGTCACTGTCATCTCTGAAGAAATTGTCAAGCTCATCTTCATCGTCAGAGTTTCTGCGCCGGCGACGATGATGGGAGGGGGTGCGCTGTTGCTGCTGCTGCCGGGCAGCCTTTCTCTGATGCACGTACAGTGCGCGATCGCCTCCTCCTCTCCTGCCAGCAGTGCCACTGCTGCCAACTCCCATTGGCGCCGATGACGACTGGGTTGCGCTTGCAGTGCTGGTCATGGGGTACTGCAGGGCCACTGCAGCAAGAGTAGCCACACAGAGCCGGGCAGGATACACAAGCGAGGTCATCGCATCTTCCACTGTCGCCACCGCAGGCCCGGCAGTGGTACCACTACGCACAGCCGCCACCTCCTCCTCTGCGCAAAGTAGAATATATCGCAGAGTACGAGTGAGTACTCCAACGGGCACTTCATTGGTTGCGAAGGATAGCGCCTGATCACGGGTTGCCACAAGGCACACCTCACTGAAGAACACTTCCGCAAGTATCTCAAGTTGCCTCTGCAGACTCCCCATCATTTCCTCCTGATGGGCTTCCCTCTCGTTGATAAGGACACTCTCATCGGCTTTTTCATGACTTTTCTTTTGTGATTCCTCTCCAGTGTTCAGCTCTTTCCCTTTGCTATCACTAGTACCACTGCAAGAGGGCGGATGCCTCATTGGTGTCATGTTCAGAACCGCGCGGGTGTGTGCGGCGAGACTGACGGAGTGGGTACCTGGTGTGGTGACCACTTCCTTGATGTGGTTGAGCCACTGATGCGTAAATGTTTCGATGGAAAGAACAGCCCCCGCAGCTCTCGCCCCTTCTGCGTGGTATCCTTCCCCGCCTTCTTTTTGCTCTTCATGTTGATTCCCCTCGAGGACGGCCTCGCCACTGCCGTCCCAACGCCTGCACGCAATGCCATAGATGGCTGCCCAGGCACAGTACAACCGAGACGTAGAGGCAAGCTTCGATAGAGCAGTGTGAAGTGTCCGTGGCACCATGTTTGGCAACAATAACGGTAAGAAGGTTGTGTGGAAGTTCCCTTGATAAGCGTTTTGCAATACAGACGCCGTGGTGCTTACGGTACTGCTGCCGCCCTCGCTTCTTGCTAGCTGCTGTTCTACTCGCTGCTGACGCCACGGGGTAGGCGTGAGGGCCGTGTGAGGCAGCTCCAGAAGCTGTGCGGCTGGAACACCATTGAAGAAGCCACCAAGGCCACTACTACTGCTATCGGCAGCACTCCCTTGTGCTTTATCCTTCTTCTTCTTGTAGAGTTCCTTGGCACCGCCTACATCCATGCCTTCGCTTCCAAAGTCAATGACCACAGCGGAGTCGCTCCTGCTCTCTGCGTCTTCTTCGTCGTCGGCGCTGCAGGATGGGGAGGCGCGTTCTGCGGAGGTAACGCACCGTTCTGACACAGGTGACAACGCCAAAAGTCGTACCCACTGGCTGAGTGTTTCCTCAAGGGAAGTCACTTGCTCTTCTGCTAGTAGCGAGGGTAGTACCTGCTGCTGCTGCTGCTGCGGCGTTTTGAATGTGGTGGAGCCTGGTAGTGCTGTCACACGTGCCTCACGTGCAAGGGCAAGAAAAGTCTCTAAGAATTGTTCATGTGCTGGTCGTAGCTGCGGTAGTACGTCCATGTCAAGCTGGCTACAAGTGAGGGGGAAAAAAAAAAGAAAATACGAGAGAAATGGGAAAGAAAGATAATAATATCAATTTCATAACAATTAATAAAGAACAAAAGTCCTCCTTTATGTGTACGTATGTGTACATGCTAGCAGTCCAGTGCATCTTCTGCATAGACTGGCACATTTCTTATTGCATGTTTTTTTTTTTTTGTTATCAGTTCTGTTCTCCTTTCTTCCTCACGTGATTTTTTTTTTTTTTTTGGTTCGTCTAAACACAGACAACAACAAAGAGCAATTCACGACTCACCCACCCCTTCTTGCCTTTTTCTCTCTCTCTCTGCTTAGCATCCCATGTGCGCACACTCACCACCCCCAGCAAGGCAGCACTCCAACCACCTTCACTGTGCCGTCTGTGACCCCACACTGCGACGACTGGCTTTCATCGCGCGCCAACTCTAGCACAAGATTGGCCACTCCAAGACCTTCCTTTAGTCTTAGCAGGTAGTCACGCTTCTGCTGCTGCTGCTGAGGGGGTTGCTGAGAAAGCACATAAACCATCCATTCATCCACGTGGTCTGCGCAACTTGCGGCGCCTGAGTCTGACGATCCTCCACCATTCCTTGTGGTTGCCGTAGGGAACTCTGAGATGGCAAACAGAAGCGAGCGACGCCGACGCTTTTGGGTGTCCATTCTGTCTTTCTCTTGATGATGAAGTCGCCAAACTGATGCTGAAAGCACGGCGGGTGGAGTTGAGAGATGCTGGCGAGATGGGGAATGTGCTGCTGAGTGTGTGTAGAGTTGCCGCAACCACACTTGACGACGCCCAGCGTACACCATGGCGGACCAACGCGAGAGCAGGTCTTGTCTAGATATGAGAGCTGCAATAACGTCCTGAGGCTCAAAACAAGAGGAAGCATCAGTTGCACGATGGCAAGTAGTGGAAGGCTGAGCTGCGCGCACCTCCAACCAGCATAACGGCTGCTGCTGCTCATCGTGACGATGGGGCCCCTGATGAGCTCCTGATGTGGAGCAAAAGAACTCGCCTAGTGGTGGTAAGGCGTCAGTCACACAGCGCAGGGTGGCATAGTCAACGCAACCCTCACTCTCGGTTTCTTCCTCTGGTCCTGTACGAGGTGGTGCGGAGGCAGCGTTGCTCCTAGTGAAGGGAAAGGGAGCATGCGCAGCTGCACAACATGATCGCAGCACACATGGCACCTCCAGCACAGTAGCACTCGTCTGGCCGACCCCACCGTCTTCGTTGTGTTTTTCTTCCCCGTGGCTGCTGCTGCTGCTGCGGCTGCTATCACCACCTTCTGTGCTGCCTGTTGCTTTGCCTGTGTCACCACGAAGCCACTCCTCCCCTGCAGCAGTAGTGCTCAGAGGGGAGACCACCTCCACCGCATCGAATTGCTGAAGCGCTGCGTTGAACACAAACAATACTAAGTCCCCGCGCTGCACTGGTGCAACAAGAGGCATGTCCTGGCCTACGGTGCCGTATAGCCCTCCACTCAAGCGCAGCGTCTTTCCCGCATCCACGCAGGAAGGAAGCCGCACCCACACACGCTGAGGGGCCTCCAGCTGCAGCCAGAACGCAGACACAAGCCGAAAGAGCCAGTTCGCATCGGTATGCAATCGCGGCGACGGTGACGACGTTAGTGGCTGCGGCGGAGGGATATTCACTAGCGCGTAGAGAGGTCGAGCCGGGTCAGAGTTATCTGCGACGACCAAAGCCGTCGCGCCACGTGCGGTGTATCGCTGCTTCTTCATCGCTGTGCCTCTTTCATTTTCTGGTTGCTGCTGATGATGTATGTGGCTGCACAGCAGTTCTTCAAGTTCCTGTCGCTCAGAAATAATATCGCGGAGGTCACGCAGAAGCGCCTCGCTGTGCTCAATAAAAGGGGAGCAGCCGCCACCACCACACTCAGCAGCACCAATATCATCACCAACACTCTCATTAGACGCATTTCCGTTCTCTTTGCTTCTCCATCGCGTTGCTGCGGTCGCATCTCGTACTGCGCGTGAGCATCGCTCATGTGCCTCGCTGAGAACCGCACCGCTCATCACACTATCCTGCAGACACTCCAAAGCCGCGGTCGTGGTTAGTTGCAGGTACATGCGGAGTACCGCACAGTGGTACTGAGCCGCCGCGTGGGTGGTGACAGTCATGGACATCTTTGCGTGCTGCCGAAGAGAAGAAGAAGAAACAGAAGAAGAAGGCAACCGTGCGCCGTCTCGTGTGCTATTTCCCTGCAGAGATGCTTCTCCCAGACTTTCTTGAGACAGGTACATCACCCACGCACGCAACTTCGCTGCCAAGACACGCGTGAGAGCGATCCGTGCGGCGGGCTGGAAAGGATCATACTCTAGAGAAGCCAAGGCAGGCCTCATCACACGGTCCTGAGCTGCCCATAATGCAGTCCACATTTCCGCAGTGGTGGAGGACGGGAAGGTCAGTGGTGGCATCGCGGAACGCCTCACCCGCTCCCGCCACAGACGGTACCCCAAAAGTCCAAGTACATTGCCAGCACCTGCCGCAGTCGTTGCACCGCGTAGGTGAGCAAGCACGCTGGAAAACGGGGCGTCGAGAACGTCCTGGGGGCTAAGAAGTGAGTACAAAGCCTCTAGCATGTCTTCAAGAGCAGAAGCCTGCGGTATGTGGTTTGGTAGTGTACTGCTCATTGTTGTCTGCGCATCCAAGATGGTCGGCAGTGCACCAGCGCAGTCTTTCGCTCGGAGCAGCCGTGCTGCTTGCCTTGGATTCAACGAGTGCGGGGAGGCACCGGCAAGCAGCACAAGCTGCAGCAGGCGCTCCGCCTCACTTTCTACTTCTTGCGTGTCAATGCTCCTTGTGCCCGATGTGTGCCCCACCACCACCTCTTGCTGCTGCCGCTGCTGCTGCTGCTGCTCTAAGGTGCGAGAGAAGGCGTGACAGTAAACATCAAGAGCCGCATCCATGACCGCACCACCAGCTGCATCCCGCGCTGCGCTGACGTGCAGCACACGAGACACCAGACAGGCATCTTCTTCACCATTACTCCTACTCGCATCACCATCGCTGCCTCCCCCAGCAGCAGCGGCAGCAGCAGCAGCGCTGGCTGCGATTTCTAAGCCGACGTGCTGATTGTGCGCTGGCAGTGCGGTTGCTGACGCAACAGGCGCAGATCGCTGCAGTGAACCAAAGGAGATGCGACGAGGACCCAGTGTTGCTGGTGACACTGAGGAGCGGTGAGGAATAGCAGCCATGGTACTAGTTGCACTCGTGGACGCATGTGTAAGTCCTTTACTTTCCTTACTTATAATCGTTCCCTCCACAGCAGAAACTAGCGCACCAGCCATCGCGTGACGCGCTTCATTCTCTGTGCTCTGCGTCGTGATGGACGTGAGTACCATGCGCAAGGTCCTTGTGTACCCTAGTGCACACAGCCATGAAAGAACTGTGGCTCCACCCTCCTCTACAGAAGCGGCAGAGGCCAGCGCTTCTGCCGCCTTGGGGTTTGCAAGGCTATCGCCTCTGTCTCTATACCCTAGAGCGGTAGTGGGGCATGCAGAGAGCCATGGATATGGTGTCTCCGCCATCAGGGTAGAGAAACCCGCCACGCAGGTGTTACTGCCGCTCTGCTCACTGCCTGGTGGAACGAACATGCATTTTAGTGTCACCAAGGAGCGGGTGAGGTCATCTTGAGATTGCAAAAGCAGCGGCGCGTCGCCATCCTCGACCTCCTCTTCTTTATCCCGTGCTTCCCTCTGACATTTCTGAAGTACTGCGGCGTCTTGCAGGAAGAGATTGCACTGCAATGAGAGAAAACCTTCACGCGTCAGTGCCTCTGAGAAGACGGAGGATTGCCGAAGAGAGAAACCGCGTGAGGGCACATACACACGTTGTGCAGGCCGGCAGAAGCCCTCGCCGCCCCACTCACTGTACAGTTCGGTTGCAAAGATCAAAGGGCGTCCACTAGAGAACAGCCAAGACTGTGCCACCACACGCATCACAGCGGTACTGGCGTTGAAGGCGGCGACTCTGCAAAGTGCCACTGCATGCGTAAATAGTAAACCACGCCCGGCATCCTGCGCAGACACCTCCTCCCCCTCCTCCTGGTTCTCGCCATCGTCGTCGTCGTCGTCGTCGTCCTCAAAGACGCCCATGTTGACATCATCCTGTTCCTCTTCCATCTTGTCCGGCCTTGCTCGCATCGCTGTCGGCGCGATAGCCGCCGCTGTTGCTGCTGCTGCTGCTGCTGCCGTTGTGACGCTTCGGCTCTGGGTCGAACTCGCATGCGACTGCCGGCGGCTGTTCACTGTGCCGCTGACATCCTCCATGACTTGAAGCGGAGCTGCTGCTGATCCTCGCATGCGTGTTTGCTGATGTGTATTCATCTTTCCAGAATGCTCACTCCAATGGATTTTGTTGATTGTGAAGGGAGCTCCTGGCGGCAGCGCCGGGTAGGCCCCATCGGCGATTTTGTAAATAAAGTAATACTCCAACAGGCGCCACATGGCCTCCGCTGCCAACACATCATCCAGTGCACCGGCATAGCACAACGGACAGCTACACCCTTCCGCCACCTCTTCTTTCTCTTCTCTGGTATCTGCACAACGGCGAACACCTACACTGTTGTTGTCACTGCGGTAGGCGCCGCCGTGATGGTGTTCCTGCAGAAACCAAAGAGACTCCGCGAGCGCATCGACGGCTGCCAGCACCGCTGGCTGTCTCCACACACTATGCGCGGGACCTAACTGAGGCACGATGCGGTGAAGAGGTTCTTCAAGACAATCGGCAGGACAGCTGCAGCCGGAGAGGCGCACGTGCACGTCGTTAAAGTAGGTGGGAAAGCTATCGGTGGCGGCCACGGTGGGACTACCACGGCTGGCTGGGCTGCGCACATCTACATTGGAGCTACCGCGACGCTTCTGTGAACAGGCATCACGCCGCCAGATCAAGTAGGAAGCGTATTGAAGAAGAATTGTAAAGAACACCTCGCTCCACCTCGCAAGGCGCGCTGCATCGTTACTGCTGCTGCTGCTGGTGGTGGTGGTGGTATTGATGTTCCGTGCCAATAAAGTGGCAAGTGGAATGGAGACTGCGTCCACTGTGTCATGAGCACCGGCAAGGTTTCGAGCATCAAGAAGAGCGTAAAGGGTGAGACTGGCATCTCGCCTCCAATCCACAGAGAGAAGAAACTGATGAATGGGCCCATTCAGTTCCGCAGATGATGATGCGCTTGAAGCCATTGAAGCATGAGCGACTCTCAGGAAATATTCTATCTATTGACTTGTTTTTATAAATGGGTAGGCAAGCAATAATAATAATAATAATAATAATAATGTATCTAAATCTAACTGTAAAGAGGCAATGAGCACAGTATATATATATATGTCACGGGTAGTCAACACGGGACTTTTTTTTTTTGATAAATATTTGCAAAAGCAAAGCAACCGCTACACTACAGCAAAAAGAAAAAAGGTGAGTTTGTATATATATATATATATATATGTGAGGGTGTGTGTGTGTGTGTGTCTATCAAATATTTGTCCAAACACACGTCTATGAATGTGTATGCTTAAAGAGGTATTCTTGTTCTACGCTTTGATTGACGATGATGAGAGAGAGAGAGAAGAGGAAAAAGAAAGAAAGAAAAAATGAATAACAGCAAGAAAGCAGTGAAGTAACGCAGATGAACATTCCAGCCAAAAAAAAAAAGAAAAAGAAAAAGGCAGGCTGAACAGACAGACGATATATTATTTCCCTTACTGGTCTAACAACAACAAAAGTAATAACAATGATAATAATAAAAGAGGCATAATAAATCATAATCGTAACTTGCCCGCATATTCTACACAAAACACAGACACAGACACAAACAAAAAAAGAAATAGTAAAAAAAAAAAGAAAGAGAGAGAGAGAAAGAGACAGACAGGGTTAAAGCAAGTGAGTGTGTGTGCGTTTGCTTATATGTCCATATAAAGTAATGCCATATTGGTTCCTTACTTTTTGCATATTTACATACTTTTTAAGCCACCGTATTCAAGAGAAAACTACGCGACATGCAGCACGCACCGTTGGTGCGAAGCAACTAATTCAAAAAGCCACTATCTTCTCTCTCTCTCTCTCTCTCCCTCTTTCTCCCTATCACTCCAAACACTAGTGGGTATCGTCGTCGCTTGCTGCCACACGTGTGTAGCGCTTCGAGTACATAAGTCCTAACCGCCGCTCCACCTTTCCTTCTACAGCTTTCTCGCCTTCAACTCCTCCTTCTCGTACAGAGACACCCGGCCGGGGGGATGTCACCACCGACACACAGGCCTCTCCCTCCGTGCAGTTCAGCTGAATGATGCCTACCTCCGCACTACGAGCGCCTTCTCTCACCTCTCGCCGTCTCTCATCCTCCTCTGCCCCCCTCTCGTCTACATCAGCAGTGGTGTCTTCACCATGTTGCGCTCCGTCATCAGTGACAGCGGCGCTTACACGCGCTCCACCGCGCACAAGCGTCTGCACAAGGTAGTCAGGAAGGTCGTAGTATTGATCTACTTCTTTCCGACACACAGGACACTCCCGCAGGCGAGCAGCGCAGAAGCGACAGTTGCACGCATGTCCACACGGCACGAGTGCACAGTCAATCCTGCGAGCACAGCAGATGGTGCACGCCTCCTCCTCGTCAAGATTTTCCATCTCTGTCGCCACGAGCTGCTCACGATATTGGCGCGCCTCCTCCCGACGTAGAGCAGCCCGTGCCTTGTACGCAGCGACGATGCTCGACCGCTCGTAGTACCACGCGCAGTGCTTCCCCACTCCAGCAGCAATCACAGAACCCAGCAGCAGCAACACCGCGAGGCTCATGACACTCAACATGACATTGGCGCGAGACATGTCATACCCTCGAACGTCTGCGTCACACTGGGAGCACGGCATCCCGTCTGGACAGCACCGAATAGCAAACGCCTTCATGCAGCACATCGGCGCTCTCACTGGGCATTGCACATCACGGGCGATATTATCAGGGCACAGCGTGTGGGTGCGGTACACTTGATACATATCGCCATTCGGCGAGCGTTGGGCAGCGACGGGGGTTGAGGCGTAGACGCAGCACACCACAAAAGTTAGGGCGAGAAAGAGAAAACTAGATGAGAAGCGACGGCAGCATGCTCGCAGGATGCCAGAGGAGCTGACTTGTGAAGAGGGATGTGAAAGCGTCATCCAAAGTGCTACACACACAGAGAGAGAAAAAAAAAATGGGCTCGTAAGCAACAAGAAAAATATAAAAAAACTCACAAGGTCAAAAAAAATTGCCTTTATATATATAATATATATACTTAATAAAAATTAAGTTCGCGCTTGGCGCTGACTACTTCACTGAACTGCAATATCAGTCTAAATAATAATAATAATAATAAAGCAAAGTACGTTAATTACACGTGTGGAATGACATGATAAAGAAAGAAAGGAAAGAAGAGAAGGAAAAGTATGGTACCCTACATTGAGAGTTATATATATATAGCAAACGATAGGGAAGAAAAAAAAAAAAGGAGGCACATTCAACCCAAATTGTCAATGCAATTATATTTCTTACTCTTTCAAAGCTCAGTTTTTTTTTTTTTTTGCCATTTTGGTACTTGTGTGTATAATTTATATATGTATTTTATATGCTTGTTACACCTCATGTGCTCTGTGGTGCAGTGCGCTAAGACTTGCCGGTGTGAAGATATGCATTGTAATTGTACTACCAAAGTGGAAGAAGAAGAACGAGAAGAAAAAAAGAACGCGAAGGTACATTCCAGTTTCTCTTCGTGTGTTACCTCTCCCCTTCTACCCTACCCGGCCGCATCATTGATCACCACATCGCAAATCCCCTCGCAAACAACTGTTCTCCATAAACAACAACAACAACAACTTATTAGCAATGCCCATTTTCTTCTTCTTCTTCTTCTTTTACTCGTCTGCGTGAGTATCGTCAGGGTTACAGTTATACGATTACACGCGTTTAATAATAATAATAATAAAAATAATAGTAATAATAAAATTATTTATTTTGCAAGTACAATTTGTAGTTCTCGCTAGTTGAACCAATTCCCTCCTTCCTTTTGCATTCCTTCTCACGTCCTCCCCCCCCCCATTCTTTGACTAGCAGAACATACCCGCAGAAGGATTACGCCCACGTTCGCGAATGACGATGTTCTCCAGCTCCGTCTTAATCGCCTTCATCGTGAGTACTCTTTCCGGTTCCGGCAGCAGTGCAGCCTGGCAGCACGCCGTAAAGGCGGCCGTACGAATCAACTTCGCCGACACAGCGGTCTCGCTCAGCACGTCAAAGTCCACATCTGGAGCAAGTGGGACCTTATCTGGGAAGGCCTTGCGCCACAGCTCCGCACGGAGAGCACGACCAGGCAGTTGGAAGGCCACTTCGTGGGTGAAGACGAGGCGAGCCGCCCGCGGGTCCACGCTGGTGAGGCCGCTGTCGCCGCCGATGGTGGCGATCACAATAATAGGCCGCGGATACGTCACGGCGTGGTACTGAATGAGCTGTGCAATCTGTATACTCGTGTCGGAGTGGTTAAAGAGAACTTGAGCTTCATCAAATACAATGATGGCACCAAGCTTGCGTCCTTCCTCAAAAACTGTGGCCACGTTGGCTTCTGGCACAAGAAGAAGCTCCGCTACATTGCACACGCGGATCGTGACACCGCACTCGTACGCGATGCACTCTGCGGCGAGGGTCTTGCCAGTACCGCTATGACCCGTGAAGAGACACATCAGCCCCTGGTCTTCGTAGAGTTCTTCGCTAAAGCCCCACTGAGAGAAGAGTGTACTGCGGCTCTTGGCCACCTTGGCAATAGCAGTGATCTTGCGACGAGTGCCGGGCTCGACGACGAGGTCTTGCAGGGAATGTCGGGGAGTGACGTAGCGCTGGCTCGAGAGGCCCCCCTTCGGCTTCGCCGCGGCGAGGAAGAATCCACGAAGTTGCTGTCGTGCACCGTTTTCAAAGTCCTCCATGCGTAGCGTTGGCCGCTCACACTTCTCTCGTGCAACGGCGCGATGAATGCCGGCGAGAACGGCATTGCGAATAAGCCCGCCAGAAAGCTCGTAGTTAAGTGCCAGGTTCTCCGTGCACACGTCCTCGGCGAGGGGAAGCGCGGCAGGAATGTGAGCCTGCCAAATACGTTTACGCATTTGATGATCCGGCAGCTTGAACTCAATCATGAGCGAGATGCGTCGGTTCATCGCCTCATCCATGTTCTGAGCAGCGTTGGTGGCCATAATGATAAGGCCGTCGTACTTCTCAAACTCAGCTAGAATCGTGGTCACACGCGGGTTGGTTTCGCGCGTCTCAAAGAGGCCTTCGCACTCGTCGAAGAAGATGATCGCATCGTTGAGCTTCGCTTCACGGAATATAAACCGCATCATCTCCGGCGCCTTCGTGTCGCTGCGGAACTGCGCCACGTTCACAACGAGCAGACGCTTCTTGAGATCGTGCGCGACAGCGTTAGCGAGCATCGTCTTGCCGGTGCCACTGGGCCCGTAGAATAAAATGACGAGACCTTTGCAGCTGTCCCCGAGGCCCTCGCCGAAGCCGCACGACTTGCGGCATCGCTCAAATATACTGTACTGCTCAATGGTAGAAAGCACCAGGTCTGTGGTCTGTGCAGGCAGTATGACGTTGGACATGGGTACGAGAGGCATCACTAGACTGGATCCAGGCACTAGCTCGGACGTCTCCGTTTCTGTGCCCATCAGGTAGTCCACGATCTTGCGGTCAATATCGCAGAGATACTCCATGAGGTCCGCGTTAAAGCAGGAGCGGTCAGAGGACTCCAGGGTGAGGGTGAGCACACCATCAGAAACCAGAGGAGAGGAGCGATAGAAGGCTCTTCGCGAGGCCACCCGCTCCTGCAGGCTTTCACACAAGACAAAGAGGATGTAGCCCACGGTCATCGCTCTCTGGCCTTCACGCATCACATAGCGACCGTTGATGGCGATGAGGATATCGTGTGAGACGACGTTGCCGACCATGAGGAGTAAGATCTGCTTCTCCAGCTCAGATAGATTCAGTCGACGTGAGAGTTGTTCAATGCGCGGGACGAACTTGCCCTCGCGCAGAGTGGCCTCCACACGACCTCCATGCACCGCGGACGACACGCGTACTTTCCCCTTAAGCTCACGCAGCGTGGCCGCTAACTTGTCTTTCGGCGTGTAGGTGAGGTCATCGTTGTCCTTCATATCACCTTCGGCGTTACGGATCTTGACAATATTGGACAGCACCTTGAAGGCTTCTTCCATGTACTCAATATCCGTCGTGTACGGTGTGCGCGTGGTGCTACCGCTACCACTTTGGTTAAGGCTATGAGCGTCGTCCATGCGAGCACTCGCTTCCACTGCACTTGATGCAGCTGCATCAGCAGTAATCATAGAACCACCTTCAGCCTGATCGCCAGTAACATTAGTGGAGGCTTCATTCCCGTCTGCCGTTGCGTCTTCGGCCACAATAGAGATACCAGGAGGCAGTTCCCCTTGTCGCATGGCAGCCACCACCTTGTCAATGCCTCCAAGCTGCTCAAGCAGCTCCGGGTCGACCTCGAGGTGCTCTACCACATCGCGTAGTGACATGGCAACTGGCGTGCTTCCCTGTGAGTCTTCTTCTTCTTCTCGTTCCTCTACGTGCGGCAGCGCAGGGTTTGCCTCCTCCTCGTCGCCTGGCTGCTGCTGCTGCTTCGCCACCGCCGCCGCTGCCGCCATTCTGGTCTTCTGTTTGTGGCGTCGCTCTTCGTTCAGGATCTCAACGAGGGCAGTCTTCTCCAGCTTTATCAGCTGCTCCTCCGAGAGCTCATCTCCAGCAAGTGCGGCGATGGTCTCTTGGGGCATGGAGAGCTTGCACTCCATGAAGTTAGGCCTGTACTTGGCGTCATAGGAGAATAGGCCCTGCTTCATGTGCTTTCGATGCTCGTTCAAGAAAGAAAAGAGCTCACGTGGGCTGAGTTGGTTATGATAGGCCAAAGCTGCAGGTGAAAGGGCTGCGTTCGTGGTAAGTGGCAGACGCGTACCACAGTGGCACAAGAGCAGATACGTCAGGGCCGAGGACTCCTTCTCCGTCAAGCTCAGGCGCTTGCACACCCGCACAACACGGGGTGCAAACGGCACCATCCGCTGCATGCAGGACTCCACGTGCCTCTCCATCACCTCATGGATAAGTCGCATGCAGGGCAGGCACTGCACCAGCAGGTCCAGCTTAGACTCCCGCACCAGCTGTGAGAGAGAATTGGCAATGCTCATGTCACACGCGGAGTTGGTCCACTGCTTCTGCACGTGGCAGGCCTCGCGGGCCATCAGATAGGCGCTATCATCGGCAAAAGACGCCCTGTAATGTTCGCCAGCGGCAATCAGCAACGATGCAAGACGCAGTGCTTCAGTCGGCACATCACCACCGCTGACGCTCTCCACGTCCAGTTCACAGAAGTCTCTATGAAGCCTTACGGTGGGGGCGGTAGTGGTGGTGGTAACGACAGGACCTGTCCGTGCCCCGTTAGACACTTTTTTAACAGTAGCACTCGTGCCATTATGATGATCATCTTCACCTACAGTAGCTGAAGACGCCAGCTCGACCCCGACAGCATCTTGGCTGCGCATGCGCTTACGTCTGTGGAGGGTAGAGCTTGTGCCCTTTTCCTCCTTCTGGGTTCCACTAAGGCACTTGCTGTTTGACTTTGCTGCTTCAGTCACCGTCTTACCCACACGCGCCTCTTCGCTCTTACCTTCTTCGTTTTCTCGAGTTTCATTTTTTGGCGTAGCTAGCAAACAAGGAGTCTCGCTCAGGGAGAGCAGTGGAGTGTGGTTAAAATAAGAACTGATGCCGTTAGAGAAGATGAACACAGAGAGAGCGCGGAGCTGCACTTGGTGTCGCTGTTGCTGTTTTTGAATAGATCCCTCAGCTTCATGAACACCACCAGCATCCACAGTAGTCGCAGTGCTGCTGCTGCTGTTGGTGTTGTTGTCTTGAGTGCCAGCGGCCATAACAAAGAATTCAATGAGCGGACGAAGAAGGTCGATGTAGTGTCTTGGCGTGCTGACGAATCTGCCTGTATGGAGAAGGTTGTACGCGTTCGTCCGCTCCCACGCGGTCTCGCCTCCGCCTATCTCTGTTGCCCCGCCATTCACTAAAGAAAGTTTTGCTAGTGTCTTGCTAGGACTTGTCACCTTCTTGCGCGGCGCAGCCTTGCCCATACTTTGATGTAAGGCTCACACACACACACACAGTTGTATAGTGGCACGCACTTTAGAAAGTGCTATAGAAAGAAATGAGGAAAGATAAGGAAGACGGACTACACGTGTGTACTGTATGCTCTCCTCCTCCTCTGCGTTTACTATATATATTCTTCTTCTTCCTCCTCGTTGGATCTATGCAGACGCGCACGTGTGGGAATGCCAGATATGAACACCTTTTTTTTTGCTTTCCTTTCCACCTATAGCAAACTAAATCTAGATCCGCTCAATCAACTTCACCATATAAAAAAAGATAACAATAAACGAGAGAGAAAGGAGTAAGAGACGTATAGCTCCGCTGTAATTATAAGAGGTAAACAAGATATTCAGAAACAGTGATAGTGAAGGTTTTTTTTTTTTAAAAGAAACCTACGCACAGAAGTAAAATAATAATAATAATAATATGCAGAGAATGTATTTAAATGAAATGTGAGAAAAGGACCAAACAACAACAGTAGTAGTAGTAGTAGGGTACTTTCCTTCTCTCTCTCTCTCTCTTCCCTCTTTTTTCAATATGGACACGCTGCCTCCACGTGGCCAGCCATGCCGCACCGACTGCACCCAGGCTGCATCTCCGCCCGTAGTTGACGTACCTTCTCCTCTTCCTCTTCGTTTGCTTTGTGATGACCAGTCACAGAGCCCAAGGTGGCGGCGGCGAGTGACGCAATGGATGGGTCTACACCATTGCTGACACCAGCACTACCGCTGCTGTTGAGGTTCTGCTCCGAGGTACTGGCTTCCGGTGTCTGTGCAGCCGTCGGAAGCGAGAAGCGAGTGATGAAAGGCACGATACCGAGCGCCAAGACGACCTGCGCGAAGCGGGTCTGCTGATCTAAATCCATTTCATGCCAGCGGATAGGGAGGGAGGTAGTGGTAGGAGCGGTGAGAGAGCGACGGAGATAGACCAGCATGGCGCCAATGTACTCGGCCTGCAGGAGATGAAGGTCTTTGTCTGCATCGTATTCTGCGCCGTCACTGCCGCTGCTGCTGTCGTGGAGGAGTTCCTCGCCACGCCGTGGAAAGATAAACTGCCACTGGCGACTGTTTGCCTCGCCGCACCATGTGATGTTCTCAGGGCAAGGCACCGGAGGCAGCTCTGACAGTCGCCGTGCACATTCTGCAAAGGAGGTGATGGTGGCGTCGGTTTCTCCGGCCTCCTTGCTCGAGTCAGAAGAGTCAAAATGTTGCTGAAGAATAGCACGTACGCCAGCGGCCACGCGTGGCTGCACGAAGACCCGAAAGTGGGTGAGCAACGCTTCCGACATTTCTCTCGCGTCACTAGCACACTTTACCAAGTCCCAGACCGCAATTGATGCCTCATTGGACAACTTGACTTCGGTGCTAGTATCTGAGTGATAAGTAATGAGCTCCCCCAGTTCCTGTTCCACGCGATCCTTCAGACTCCCTGGTAGATTTTCTAGCGCTATCGGAGTAAGAAAGAAGGCATGAAATGCAATGAAAGAACTAGTGGCCACGTCCATTGCCATTTCGAAACGCCGTCCACGCGCACTCAGCTGCACTCTATGCGTCAACCTCACCTCTTCAGGTACAGCCGACAGCATCGCCGCTGACTCGCCCTCCTCGCGCTGCTGCAAAGGATAGATAATCGAATAGAAGTCCTTCACAGTAGCTGCAGGTGGGCGCGCTGACATATTGCCGAGTATATGTGTGTACGTGTATTGGTCGCTATCTATCTATCTATCTATCTATCTATAAAATGTATTCCTCCTTTTCTTTTGGTTTGTGTGTTCTCTCTGTTTGCAACGCAAAGTAGCACGCGCACACTGACTTGGTGAAGATGTATGCAAGAGAAGGATTCTAATGTGCACTACGCTTAATGATGATAATCTAAAAAATCAAAAAAATATATGAGAGAATGGTAGGGAGACGCAGGTGAGGACAGGCTTGAGAGGAATCTACCTTTTTTTGTTTTAAACAACAACAACAACAACACATCGTCACGATGATCAAGCAAGAAGTGGGCATGTCAGATAGTGAATGCAATTTAAGAGTGCCTTTATTCTCTTGATGTGTGTGTGTGTGTGTGTGTGTGGCGCTGGAAGCTGTCAACTCATATAGAATGATCGCTATTCATCATTTTCTCCACAAGGTGCAAATTCCAACAGATATATATATAAAAGAGAGACTCCATACGGATGCCTCTGTGCCCACTACGGCTACTACAGTGAGGCTTGGAGTGCTCGTACAAGAGGCACCTTCTCAGAGTACGTCAGAAACGCGGCACGCGCGGTGCGCAACGCTTCAACGGCCTCGTCTACAATGATCACCGAGTCATCACCGCTGCTTGTTACACTGCGCTCTCGCCTTTCTAGTCGCCCTTGTGCCGACTGCTTTGCGTGTTGCATCAGGTGGAACATGACAAGGGGGTCTTGATCACTGCCAGTAGCGTCGTGCTTTGGAAATGAAACAGCGCCGCCGCTGCTGCTGATGCAGTGCGTTGCACCTGCCAGTGAAGCCGCGGCCTCAAAGAGACTCGCACTGCCATACACAACGCACAACTCGCGGGCACGGGTGAGGGAAACGTTGATGCGATGCCAATCCGAAAGAAAACCAAGAAGATGTCGAACGCTCCTACTGCTATTACTCCGACCTTGATCAGTAGGACTGCTCACCGGAGAGCCGCATCTCTCACTGCCATCTTTCGTTGTGGTTTCATCCCCCCCATCCATCTCAATCCCAATGGACGCTGCTGCTGCCCTTCCTACTGCTGGTGTTTCGCGTGCTTTCCTTAGGGTGCGCACACAGCTAATAAAAATAATGCTCTTTTCTTTCCCCTGGAAGCTGTCCACGGTTGCCACCTGCAGACCACTCTCAAGCTCCTCACGGGTGAGCTGACGGCGAAGCATAGACACCTGCGCTGCGTAGTACGTGATAATACCCGCCTCGCGCGCAAAGTCCCGCACAGTCATGCGCAGATACGAACGCACTTGACGCATGTGCTGCACCACAGCCTCGGCTTCGCGTGCGTTAGAGAGGGACCGACCTCGTCCATGCTGCAGTACCCCATGAGCTACATCCACAAAGGCAAACCGCGGCAGCGTATGCAGCTGCTCAGCGATAGACTGCGCTTGCGTGTGCCGCGCCACCACTCCTGGCGAAGTGAGAAGCTTCCCCTCATAGAAATAGGCGTTGGGGAAGGCACAGATGCCGGGTTGCATGCGATACTGCGTGCGCAGCAAGAACGATCGGTGACCAGTCCTCAGCAAACGGGCGAGAAGGCTGCGTCGCAGGCCGCGTCGGCCAGCTGGCTCACACAGAACAGTAGGCTGCAGCTGCTTGGAGTCTCCAACCAGGACACACTTCCCCTTGGTAAGAAGCAAGGCTTGAAGCACATCCGGCTCCGTGCCCTGTGACGCCTCGTCCACGATGACAAGATCAAACGTAACACCACGCCGCTGCACGTGGCTCAAGGATCCAAGAGTGGAGAAGACGATGGACGCGGAGTTGAGAAGACGTTCTTTGATTTCATTCACGCGACTCTGTCCTGTGCCACCGCCGCTCCGTGACCTCGCGGCACTACTTCCAGCGGCGCGGAGTTCCTTATCGACCATATCATCAAAGAACACCACGGGGGACATGGCCAGCACGGCTGCATCCACGCTCTCCTTTACTCCGACTCGCACCAGACTTCCATCCAGCATGGCAATCTGCGCCGCTCCAGGACGCTGTTGATGATATTGATGTTGCTGGTTGGCGACAGCACGCAACTTGGCAAAGCGAAGCAGTGTTTCATCCACTGCACAGTTGGAGGGAGCGCAGACAAGAATGCGGGTCCTGCCACCACCGCCAGCACTCGAGCTGCCAAGACGTTTGAGCAGGTTAAGGCTCAGCGTGGCAATAGTCTGAGTCTTTCCAGTTCCCGGCGGTCCCTCAATAATGAGAACGTTGGGGGAGCGCGTGCCATTTGGTAGCAGCAACATAGAAGAAGAAGAGGAAGGAGCAGCAACAGGGGATGTAGCAGTGCCAGAGGCCGCAACACCATCACTACTGCTGTCACTATTGTTGCGAAGGCCGCTCCCAAACAGACCCAGCATGGACTCGTTCACTGATTGTGGCCACGTTGGTGAGGCGGCGAAGAGCACCGCGGCCACCGCAGAAACTTGCCAGTCATTCAAGCCCTTTTCACACACCATCTTCGACCGCATAGCGCGGTGAGTGTCAGCGCACGCCATGTGCTTCTCAAGAGCCTGGTAGTACTGCTTGCTCACGATAGCTTCACTGAGTGGATCGAACATGGTAGAGGCAAAGTGGGTGCCGCTGATCGCGTGAAGCGCGTGCGTTGATGCCACTGACGAGTTAAGAGAGGTCACGCGCTTCACAAAGAAAGATTGTGCGGGAGAGTCAAAGACGGTGTGCAGCGCATGAGAGAAGGGAATGGGTCCCTCTCCGTTACTCTGAGCAGCAGCCCCGCTGGATGTCGTCTCACCCCGAGCGGCATCGACCTGCACCGGGTATGTGCACAGCACTGCCGTTCTTTGACCCGGCTCAAGAGCCTCAACGTAACAGACGCGAGGGAGGCAGCCCAGCGTGCGCCAGAGCGGTGGAACGCGGCCATAGAGAGCTTTGGCAGCCTCTTCGTCGTCATCGCTCAGCCCCACAGCGGCGCTGTTGGGATCGACGTATCCCGGCTGCTGCTGTTGAGTACGCAAAAACTTCACCCAGAGCGGCAATAAAGAAGCCAGCGGAAGCAGCACGAGAAGCACGTCGTCCTCTGAGAGCACCTGTGTGAGAGGAGCCCCCGCCGCCGCCCGACTACCTCCGTCTTGTGTCACGGCAGCAGAGGCGATGGCGTATCGAACTCGAGTGGGGTCTAGAGAGTCGCTCTGTAGCCTCCCAGCACTGCGCACAGGTAAACACTCACTGAATACGTAGGCAGCAAGAGGAAACGGCTGAAGCGCTTCGTCTTGATGATCCCTCGTACGCTTCCGCCTCCGCTGCTGCTGTTGCAGACAACGTCTCTCTTCATGGGTCCCCGCCTTGCGGCATGCGTCAGCGAACTCGTCAATTTTGGCGTGTACCTCCCAGCGTAGCTCCAACGCCACGTGCGGGGAGAAGCTCGCAACATAAAGCTGTGAGGCCTTCATGAGCGCGTTGCTGCTGGCGAGAGCGCGGGCGTCACCTGAGTCCTCAAATGCGACAAACGTCTCTGGCACAGATGGGATTTCTGTACTCAGGCACATTCGCTTCTCTCCAATGATATCTCCTATCCCTGGATCAGTAGAGAGAAGGTTAGTGCTAGCTGCGATGCGGCGCAAGCACCGCTGCAATTCTTCCTCGCTCGCTACATGATGCACTTTCTGAACTAGACGATCGTTGACAGATTGCATGTACTTCTGAAGAGGCGTCGGTCTCGCAGAGGCTGTGGTGGATGAAGCTGCTGACAGCGGTTTCTGGCCAAAACTGAGGGTCTGTTGGATGCCACCACTGCTACTCAAACTGGCTTGAGGCCTCCGTCGCGTAAGAAGTTCTCTTGCCGCCCTCGTGAGTTCATCTTGGTAGTGCTGCGCCACGGCCTTGCTCGCGCCAAGCTCCGACGCCTTCACCGCCGTTGGCACTGGCACGCGCACATTTGCAGCTGTGTGAGTCGTTGTCTCCACAATCTCAAGCTCCATGTCGTCCCAGTCTTCGCTAAGCTCACCGCCACGTGGCGCATCGTCTTTCGCCACCTGTGGAGGAGCTGCCGTCACAGCGGCGAGAGAGGCAAGTGCGTTCCTCCCACTCGTCGCCGCCGGCCGTTGCCCTAGCAGGAGCTGCTGCTGACGTACCTGCTGCTGTGCCTTGGTCTCATTTCCCTTACGCAGCGCCTCCTCCACTGCTGCCTGTTGCGCCTCTAGTTCCCTCTGTCCAGCCTCTTGCTTCTCTAGCCACTCATACTGCTGAAAGCACTTGTCCTGTTCTTCAATGCGCGCATCGATGCTCCGTGTGGCGGCTTCGCAGGCCTGTGCAAGCCACGCTGGTGCGTACTGCCGAAGCGTAGCAGCTTGATCAGCAGACATGTGGTGGTGCAGCGGCACGAGAAGTTTGGCGACGGAGTCGCGAAAAGAACGATCTCGCTGCACACGACACGCCGGAAGCGCACCGGAGACGTGTAAGATGGCGCTGATAAAGCTCTCTAGCGCGTACTCCACGTGCTTGCGCGCGAGGCACATCCACAAGTGCTTCACGACATCATAAAGAGCACGACTGGAGAGCAGCGCGACTGCCGTAGCCTCGGCCTCGCTTTCATCCTTGCCATGATTGCCACCATTCCTACCATTCCACTTGTCGCCGTCTTCGTCGATACCAGCGGAACGATCGGCTGTGGTGGCATCATCGCAGCAGTCGATCTCGCTCATGCCACAACTCGCCGCCGACAACGCCACCTTCATCATCCTGCAGTACATCTCACCAGACGACATCTCTTCTTTTCCTGCTGGGTCGACAAACCCATCGTTTTCTGGAGAGGGCGGCAGCAGTTGCGGCAGCTGTGGTACCACACGGGTGATCAATGATGACCTCTCTTGCGAGGTGAGAGACACCACGTCGGCTAGCAGCGCAGTCATCCACCAAGCCGCAAGGCCAAGTGAGGCCGGCAGCGTCGACCACCCACACTCGCACAGCACGTGAAGCCACACTTTACCCTGTGCACGCGCCGCGTTATCGACCTTGGCGTTGCCAATCGCTAAAAGAAGGCAACTGCTGCTGTTCTTTTCGATAGTGGAGAAGAGCGACTGCCGGAGCAGCACACGAGCCCACACCCACTGCGCTGCGTCGCTGCGGAAGGACTGATGAACCGTTGGGCTCAGCGCGCGAAAAAAAATGATGGAAACGTTATCCGCAAGGCGGGAGAGGAGAGGGTCTCTTCCAAAGTACAAGACGTGCGTCAGTCGCGGCAAGGGTGAGCCGCTAGATAGAAGCCGTGATGCTGCCGCCGCTGAAACGGATGAGGAACTCCACGCCCCACCACCACCACTACTGGCAGCTGCTGCTGCACCACCACCGACAGGGGCACTCGCAACACAGAAGGCGCTGTTGACGCTCTGCACGATCGGAGGCGGGCTTGCAGAGGTGGCAGCGGCGGAGAGCAGAGAGGATGGTTCCTCCCACAGTCTCTGCGCCTGACCCCCGAAGCTCGTGAGCACCTCAGACACTCCCTCTATGCATTGCCGCACTTGCCATGCCAGCGGTGCTGGCCCACTGCCACCGCTGCTGCTACTCGTAAGCTCTGGCCCCGTGAGGACCCACAGGCACGAGTTCGGCACCTCGACCACTACGACGACAGCCTCAAGAAGCATCAGCAGTAGTGCGCCAGGAACTGCATCTTTGATGGCCTGCCGCACAATCGCGTGCGTGTGTGACCACACTCTCTGCAGGCACCGTGCTGGCGTCTGCAAAGGCATGTGCTGAGTGCCCAGACTGACTCCACCAGAACATGAGAACGCTCTAACGTCGGCAAGCAGCAGCAGGCGCAGCAGCCAAGGCCCATAAACGCAGCGCTCTCGCAGTGTCGCTCCAATGGCGAGGGCGAGCAGGTCCTGCTCGTGGGTTTCAAGACAGTCGTGGAAGACGAGAGACGCCGCCACAGATGGCAGCGCTTCATTCAGAGAAGAAAGAAGAGCCCAAGTGCCGTATGCCGCGCGCAGGAGCTTTGAGGGCTCACTCCGTCCGCCTGCTGCTGTCGCTGCTACTCCCTTCGTGACATCCTTTGCCGGACGCTGCCTCGCCTCCGTGGTCGCCGCAGGGTAGTCTAGTTGAACCTGTGCGTTGCGTAATAACACCCGCACCATCCACCCGGCAGACTTCCCCGGAGCTGGCGTAGCGGTGGCAGCTGCAGACCCTAGCGGAGGTGCATCGATATAGGAGGCGAGCAGCCACAGGCATCGCATGCGTGACCGCTTCCGTGCCTCTGCAGGCGTTTGAGTTGCACCACCGCTGCTGGCGTGGAGTGGCGTGGGGACTGCCTTGGCTGCATCTAGCAGCACATGCACCAACACCTTGATTAGTGATTTCTTAGCGTCGACCGCTAGAGAGGCAGGCACGAGCGTCGAGTCGCTCTTGAACTGCTGACTAATCGCTTCGCCTGCGCGGCGGAGAACAGAGGGGGCCACACGTGCCAGCAGTGGATGAGAGTATGTGGTAGCAGCGGAGTGATGGTGTTGGTGGTGGTGGCGCATGTCTGCACTTGAAAGCACTTCAAGGGTAGCGAAAAGCCACTGTAGCGCCATGGTGCCGCCTAGCAGCAGCAACGTGACTGGGTGCACCTTCCTGACGTGCGCCGCAATCCCGGAGAGACCACTGTCACCACTCGAAGAATCTGCTGCCATCGCTGCAGCTAGCGTCTCCGTGACGCTCGTAATGCGTTGGTCCAGCGTGGTAAGAACCACACAGATACTAAAGAAAACGTCCGCCACTGCTGCGTAAGATGGCATTGGGAGAGAGGGGGAGGTAGCGCTAAGTGGGACGTTCTTCACGTGGCGAAGTGCACACAGAACGCGCACGCCAAGCTCCCACAGCGCTCGAAACCTGTGCAAACCCTGGCGCAGCTCACACGTGCGTGCGTCCCCTGAAGCCGAAGCGGTCTCGTTGTCTTCGCCTTGTTGAGTTCCCTGTGATTCCTTTTCTTCTTCTTCTTCTTCTTGAGTCCACGTTGCGTTGGTAATGCACGTTAAAATGCTCTCACGTGCCCACACGCGCACATAGGCGTGGGGGTGCATGAGCAGCATCACCAAGTACCCAATACCCTCCTGCGATGGCGATGGCGGCAGTTGCTTGAGAAGCCCCTCCACGACGTTTTGAGGGGGCATTGAGTCATCAATGCCGGCAGTGCCAGGCGAGAAGGATCCTCTACATGTCATACTAACAATCGCAGCGCGCACTATCGCCAGTGAGCGTTGAGTGGCATAAGAGTGAGACCCGCCGCTATTCTGAGACGCCACTGCTGAGGCTGCGGTCGTCGAGGCGTACGTCGAGCCCTCAGAAAGCCACTGCACGGCGTCATCTAACTCGAGCACCCAATCTGCTAAGTGCACTCGTTTCAAGACGGGGTGCAGACTCGCAAGAATGTCGACGCAACGACTAGAGCTGCCGCTGCTGCTTCGGTCTTCACTAGCGCTGAGGAGTGGCGCATCGCGGAGCTGCAGGACAGCATTCAAGGCTTCAACTTGCGATTGCCCTTCGCTGGACGCCACTGCTGCCTGCCTGTCTGCCGGAGCGGAAGGCTCCAGCTGAGGACTAGCACACGGAGCTTTAGTGCTACCCGCGATGTTGCGTGCCGTCCAGGCGAAGAGATATTCAACGTATCCTGGTGCAGACTTGGATTCTAGCAAAGGCCAGGAACCACTGCGGCTTGCTGAGCTTGAGAGCATAAGTGTTCACTCAAATACACACACACACACACACACACACAGCTACACGTGCGTATGTACTGCCCCCCCTCCTGGCGCAGAATACGACGGATAGTAATTATCGATTCAACACAAACAAAAAATAAATCCAAATACTTGTAAAGGAGGAGAGAGAGAGAGCACAAGGGCCGTCCCTCCTTTCCCTTTAATAGATATTAAAGATAATATAATAATAATAATAAAGAAAATGTATGTTAATCCTGCCTTTCCTCTTCTTTATCTCCTCCTTTTTCCCTTCGCTGTTTCTCTCCAGCGCCAGTTTCGCTTTAGCGACTGAAGAGAAAAGAAAAAAAAATGAAAGAAAAAGATAGCAATATTAGGAAAAGAGAGAGGCGATGTGCCTTGTAGGTGCTTCTATCGTTTTTTTGTACGCAAGAGATGATGTTGGGTAATGTAGTAGTACCTTCCAGGGTGTGTGTTTTTAAATGTATATATTGAAGAAAACAAATATAGAAAAAAAAATCAAATGAAAAAGGGGGCAAAAGTTTTCCATCTTACGACAAATATATATATGCAAAGAGATACGTACAAAGTGAAAAGTTCTCAAAATAAATAAATAAAAAAAAGTTTTTTTTTTTCTTTTAAGTTAGGAAAATATTCCGTGTGTATATCCACTTGATTTTACTGTGGCGCAGGTAGCTTGTCCACACACTTGGCTAGAATCTTAAAGGACGGTGTGATCCACGCCCCACATGAGCACTGCGCACCAGTCCACGACTGCGTGCCAATCTTCGCGCGGCACCTCACATCTGGGCAGTAAATCGTGTCTGGCGCCACGTCCGCGACACCCTCCAAGCTCTCGGCGGCCACCCAGGGCGACACATCGGGATCCAAGAAGTAGCTAGTGCATTCAGTAGCGCGCTCCTCGCGATCAGCGCGGTGACCACGAAAGTTTTTGTTGCCGCTGGCGTCCCTGTCTGTGCAATGCGGCACGATCTCCTCATCCGTAAAGAGAGCGCGTCTGCAGGCTCGGCAGCTGTACACGTACCGCATCGGAGCCACAAGGATCTTCTCATCTACCTTGTTACATTCCTGAGGTGCTGGTGGGCTGCTCACTGGCGCGGTACCGTTAATAGGACCAGACATACAAGACAAAAATAAAAAAAATAGTAAAAAGAATCACTGACAGTTTATGATTCAAAGTACGTGCTTATTCCTTTATTGGGGAAAATGGATAACTTGATAAAAGGGATCGAAGCCTAACAGCGTTATATATATATGAAAAGAAAGAGAGTGTATGTGTGAGTACCCTGATCACAGAGACAAAAGCGAACAACACAGGCAAGAAAAAAAAATATAAAAAGGTAGGGGTAACATAAAAAAAAAAAACAGCACACATATCAAAAAGAAAGACGCAGCACAAGTGTTTTTTCGAGATAAAACAAACGGATAGTACCGAACGTACATTCATAGCATATATATGCTAGAGAGATAGCTACAATGCTTTCTACTCTTTAGGTTATCAATGCACAGGCGTTTTTTTTCTCTTTCTTGGTCCTACTGTGCTACACATCTCATCCTCAGAAAGAGAAAGTGAATTGACTTATCATGTCTGTGTGTGTTTCTATATGTTCACAAGTACGTGAGTCACAAGACCCACACATCTTACGATACCCACTTGGAGGAATACATTCAAAAAAAAAAAAAAAATTCCCCTCCCCCTTCCCCTCCTTCACCCCACCATCCTTTCTTGTTTGCGTTGTTTGTGTACTTTTGGTATTCGTTTTTTTTTTTTTTTGGTAAAGCTAGTTGCCAAGTAGCTTTTCCTCGTATGCGCCAACAAACGCTAAGAATTCGCTCATCACGCGGGTAATGCGCATCACTACATCGAGTGCATCTACCGATATCTTCAGTGTACGCTGTCCACTACTAGCAGTACCACTAGGGGTGGCGCAGCATAGCGCAGTAATCTGCGGCAACTGTACCAGCAGGCGAACAAGGTAGGTGTAGTGCAGCTGAGAGGCCCAGTGCACGCCAACGCTATCCGTGCGCTCATCCACATTACCTTCTAGTGTAGTAACGGTTGCGTGGGCTTGCTGCTGTCCTCCCGCTTCCTGACGCCTTCCCTTCGGCTGTTTGGATGCCGTCACGGCGGCCCATTCACGAGCTGCTGCTGCTTCACGTTCATACAGCAGCATCGGCACCAGGAGCCGCTCAAACTGCTGTGTGATCACGGATAGCACGTCCATGTACAGCTGCTCATCTCTCAGGCTGTAGCGGAAGGGATCCTCAAAGTCGGAGCGAATGCGTTGCTGGAGAAAAAATGCATGCACGGACTGCGCGAAGCGATCAAGAAGTGCCTGCACGGTGCACTCTGCGTTGATTTCCATCTCTGTTGCCGCCTCTTGCTGCTTCTGCGCTGCCGCCGTGGCAGCCTCCCCCTTAGTACTTTCCTTCAGTTTTCCTTTCCCCTCCTCAGCACCAGCTTCCTCTCCCTCCTCCTCGTTTATCGTACTAGGGAAGAGCTGGTTGAAAGGCAGACGGGCCCCGAGTAGGCGCAGCGATACCGTTTCGCGTCTTACATGATCTGCTACGAGTCGCACGCGCAGCCGCGCCGGTATATCAAGAGAGGGCTGTAGGGAAGAAGGACTAACGGTCGGCATTGTGTCTGCCACTAATTGCACTGCCGGGCCATGTCTAGCGCCACTATCCTGCGACGACCGAGCAGTAGCGCAGGCCTTCTCGTCTCGAGCCCGCTTGACACCTGCGGTAGTGACAGTAGGAGAGCTGCTACTGATGTTGCTCGTGCTAGGAGCTGGTGCGGTGGACTGAGTGCTCCCTGTGGACTCTGGTGCGTGCTTCGGTCCGGCATAACGCTCCGTACCCGTCACGGTGCCTCGCAGTGCAGGTGCATGCTTCAGGACGAAATCGTCAATCCGCCTGTGGGCAAAGCGCCTGAAGCTCAAGGCCATCTTTGCCCACTGAGGCACCTGGGCGTTGAACCGAATGCAGTTGGAGACGATAAGCTCCACGTCCGCGCGAAGGGCCGTAAGGGAGTCAGCGATGGAGTTACCGAGCACAACGTTCTTCATGATAGAGACATGAACGGGAGCCATGACATCTGCGCTGGAGGAAGAGGGAACTCCTGCTTCGGGGTCGATGACGGTCGCGGTGGCATCCTCGCTCAGGTACTCCCCAGCCTCTGCGCGCTGTTTCGCAAGAGTGAGGTTCATGCGTACGGGGCAAATGGCCTCATAGCTCGCCTTGAGTTCAGGGTACTCCTGCGACACGTCCACAACGAATGCGCCGGCATCCTCGCGGCGGATGAGCGAGCTAACAAGATCCAACGTTGCCTTGTTGGTGAGTGAGACGTCCTTGTGCACGTGGTGCTTAGCGGCGGCAGCAGCAGTGATACTGTGTCGACCACTTCCGCTCTTGCTTCCTTCTGGCGCTGTAGACTGCAGACGCATTGACGAGACCCGCCTCCCGCCCGTCTTGCTGGCGATGTAGGAGTCCACCTTGGCAAGTGCAAACTGCTCAAACGCGGTCGCGATCTTCGCAAATTCGCTGCCTTCACCATTAAAGCGGATGCAGTTGTTTGCCATGAGGGAGATATCCGCCTTGAGTTCACCCAACCGCGGATCCTGCGAGTAGGCGCCGTCCTGCGCACGCGACGTGGCAGTGGCAATGTCGCAGCGCTGCGGGCACACCCGCACGTACTTTTCAGCGAGGTAGGGGTAAGTCCGGATCACATCCTCCGCAAAGAGGTGCAGATCCTCCGCGCGGTCAAAGGAACGCAGGAGCTCGGCGAGCTCTTCATCTGGGTAGTACTTGGTCCCGTCTTCTGACATTATTGTGAGTCCCCCACCCCTCACCTCTAATAAACTCCTTTCAAAAAAAAAGGAGAGTAAAAGAAAACAAAAAAAGTAAAAGAAGAGGATAACTTGACTTATCCTCCTTTTTTTTTTCGTGGCTCTTTAGTCACCTTGCGAGTTTTCCCCCTCGTAGCTGTTTGAAGTGCGCTATCTCTATCTGTGGATGTATATATCTTAATGCGTGAGGACACTTAGACGTTTTTATATATAGTTGTACGTGGCGAGGAGTCAGTGCACACACACACACACACACACACACACACACAATTACACGCAGAAGGAAAAACAATGAGAAGACGATTTGTCCCACTCTTGTCTTTTAAAAAATTTCTTCCTTCTTCTCTTCCTTTTCTTTTTCACCTATCACTAACTTCAAAGCACACACGAAGAAAAGAAAAAGAGAAAAAAAAAGAGGAGATAAGAAAAGTAACTCAATAGAAACAAAGTTTTGACAAGGAACAATATATATATATATATATATATATATACATATATGATTCTAAATATATAAATGTACAGTCCTCTCATTTTTTTTTAATGCATTTAATTATGCGCACACCCACACATGCAGGCAAAATGTATCAAAAGTTTTCCAACAACAAACAACAACGACAACAAGGCAGTATTTGCAGTTTTTTCTATATATAAATATAAATAAATATATATATATATATATATATTATTATCTTTTTTCGAGTGTGGTTTGCTTAGCCCCCCCCGTGTAGAAGGAGATATAAATATTACATTAACATATATGTACTGCACACTTCTACATTGCAAAATGCGTCGAACGTTTGCATCGCGGTATACCTTTCCCCGGAGAAAAAAGGTACTCCTATAGTCAAGAAAAAAAGAAATAAATGTACTCCAACTAGGGCAAACTGCATCAATGTATCCAGCAGAAAGAAAAACAATCACACACACACACCATTTATACACATACAATGCCGTTCGTGTATATATATATATATTTAAGCAGAGTATTGATGATGACCCTTCATTCCACCATCACTGCAAGAGGCGGGCAGAACTGATTTATAAAGTAAAATGTATTTTTCATATGACTATTTTTTTGCTCCCTCCTTATTCTTCTTCTTCTTCTTCGCCGCCTTCGCGGGCTTGCGAGCCACCACAGAAGACGTTCGCTTCTCAGTCAGAGACAGCTGTATGGATGCCTGAGAGTCCCGCTTCTGACGCTGCTCCCGCTGCTGTTGCCTTCGAGCGGACGGCACACCTGCGTCCGCCTTGGTCGCACTGCTGCCGGTGCTGTTCGCCGCTGTCTCTGCAGCGCCACCGTCTTCGCCGTAGGCCCTTTCAATGGCAACCATCGGGAGCGAACTTGCAAGTGACTTGCGTTTCTTCCCCCCGGCTGCGCTGCTCCTTCGTCTCTCATCCTCCTTCAGTGCGGCGTTGTCCACTGGGGCGGCGCTGTTGTTGTGCAGCACCAGCGGCTTCGCACAGAACGTCTTGAATTCCTCACTATTCGTCAGTACCGTCACGCCTTCAAGGGGCGCGCGGTGCAGCAGCGCGGTGTGAGAGTGTGGTGGGACGCTGGGCCCTCCAAGAGGCGCCAGAGCTTCCAACACGCGCAGAATGCGCAGTTTCGTCTGATAAAGCAACGTGATGGAAGTCATCGGCGGTAGCCCACCCTCGGCCACTGCCTCATCCTCGTCGAGATCGCTGGCGAAGCTGCTTTGCTCGTCTTCCGTGCAGTTGTCTAGGCTAGTATGACTGTACAGGCGACATGTAATAGAACTCGGACGCGTGGAGGTACCGCTCTCCGTGCTGCTTCTACGCGTAAAGGTAACCGTGCCTGTGGTCTTCAGCTGGGGCACACTAGCCGTGCTCGGTTGCTGCTGCAACGCTAAGGAGGGCAATCGCAGCGGCGAGAGGTGTTCATCGTTTCCGGTGACTGTGGCAGATCTCTTCTTCCGCATACCCCCTCCTCCTCCTCTCCCTCCTCCGTCAAGTAGGCCCTTTCTACTAGTTCCTCTGCGTGCTGCGGCTTCGGTGGCAGCTGCGGTGGCAGCGCTAGCAGCTTCCACTCCACTCGCGAAAATGAGAAAGCGAGGGTCGCAGGCTAGCTGCTTCGTTAGCGTGACAATATCTGCAGAAAGGCGATCCCATCGCGAGCTAAAAGGCTCCTCGGTGGGACCTTCTCCCCCGCTGACCACCGCCTCCGCAGCAGTGGATTGCGTCGAGGCGCGCTGAGTACTCATGCTGTTGTTGGTACGATCGCCTGACTTTCCGAGTCGACGTCGCGCGGAGCTTAGTTGACCTGGCGTGGCTGCTGCTGATGCTGCCGCCGCTGCCGTTCCGTTCGCTTCTCCAGCAGCTGCTGCTACGGTTGCACCGCCCGGCATATAGGGGTTGTTGTGCTCCACGAACCCATCCTTTGCCAGCCATGAAGGGTTGGAAGACATACTCGCTGCGCTTCCCACCAGCGTGCAGGCGCGCAGGAGCGTTGTGGCAATCGCCTCCTCGACGTAGCGTCGGAGTTCCACGTATGTGACGCTGTTCTTTTCCCTCTCGTTCTCTGCTCTCCGGTACATCTGCTGTCTCTCATTGAAGTGCTTGAAGAGGGCGTTCGGTGGTGGTACGTAGCTGTTCCTCAGTGTGTTCCCATTCTGCGTGAAGATCTTCTTGGCCTCCTCAGTGCGCACAATCAACGCCCCACCTTCCTTCGCAAAGGAGATGTTGTTGTCTTCCATCTTGCCTCCATTCGCGGTCTCCACGAACACACTAGCGTAGTGGTTGTCAAAGACGGTGTTGCCGCACAGCTGCGGATGCCCGTCTTTCACCAGCACGCCAATGTTCGTGGCGTCGTAAATGAGGTTGCTCGCCACCTCCAGCGCGGCGTTGTCGGCGATGGTGATGTTGTCTGTGTTCCACACAACTCGTGAGTTGCGTAGCACACCACCCGAGTTGCCCTCTGCGGCGACGCCACGTGCGCAGCGAAGGAAATTGCACTCCTCCACAGTGGGGCACCCCTCGTCGGAGATGAGCAGGCCTGTACGCGTGCAGCTGACAAAGAGACTCCCCATGATAGTGGGTCGGTTACGCGTGACGCGGATGCCATGTGCGCATTCGAGCAACTCGCACTCATAGTAAGACGATGGGCCCGACACGTCTGCCCCCAAGGTACACTCCGCGAATATGCAGCGGTTCAGCCGGGCCGCGCTTGTGTCATGGAGCGCGGTCTTGGCGAGGGCGAAGAGACAGTGGCTAAAGGTGGGTACAGCGTCCACCATGAGGCGAACAGCGGAGGAGGAGGCGGCGTGTGAGCCGAGGAAGCAGCTCGCCACAATGTCGGCACGCCCGTCGTGCTCCACCTGCAGAGAGGTAGCATTGTCGATGAAAGCACAGGCCACGATCCGATTGCCATGCTCGCTGCTCTGCAGCATAAAGGCGGGCCGCTCTTGGTTATTCACAAAGAGACAGCGAATTGCTACGCAAACACCACCTGCCCTGACATGCACGCCACCGTGGTCGTTATCAATCACGACCAGATCTTCCAGTCTCGGCGTCGCTTCATCGTCCACTATCACCGCAGAACCGCGCAGTGTGCAGCTGATTACGCCTCCATCCACTCGACCCGCTGCTGCTTTGCGAAAAGCCACCCCGACGATGCCGTTTGACTTGATGTAGTTGCCTTCGAGCAAAGGGTGCGTGCCGGCGTCCTCCACGACTACTCCTCCCTTCGAGTTGCACGTGATGACGTTCTCGCACAGTAGCGGGTGACACGCCGCCAACATGCGCACTCCGCAGCCATTATTACCGTGCAGTTCATTTCCCAGCAGCGTCACCTGCGCTGCCTTCCCCTCGATCACGATGCCGTCGCCTTCGTTAGAGGTGATGTGGTTGCGTGTGATCTGGCCTTGGGCATTCATTACTCGCACCCCAAGTGCTTTCCCGGCGTGAATGGAATTGGCAACAAAGGCGGAGGCGGCGTTGGAGCCAGCAATGGCCACGCCAATGAGTACAGACTCCACAATATTGTTCTTCACAAACTCTCCATGACTGTCATCGACGCTAATGCCGACGTGGTGCTTTCGCAGAACATTCGCAATGTATCGTCCATTGGCGCCGTGGCGGAGTGCGATGCCTGTTTGATTGCCACTCAATGTGTTGTGTCGTACGATCGGTGCCGCGCCGTAGCCACTGACCGCAATGCCGACGGCTAAGCTGTCATTGATTGTGTTGCTCTTGATAAGAGGCGTAGAGTTTGTGTCCGTGACGAGAACGGCGTGCTCTATGCAGGCAAGGAAGGTGTTGAGTTCCACCCGTCCTTTTCCTTCATTCTTGAAGAGCATGCCGCATCGGCACCCTTCAATCCTGTTGCGCTCAATATGCGGCGCCGCGTTGGTTTCGACGACAATGGCGTGACTGTGAATCGAATTCAACTTGTTTCCATTCAAGTGCGGTGTCGCGCCGTCCAGAATGTGCATAGCGGTGAAGGGGCTCTCCATAAAGGTCGAGTTTTCCACTGTTGGAGCAGTGCCTGCACCGGTGATGCGCACCTGAGCACTGCTGCTGCTACGGAATGAGCAGCGGTAAAGCACGCCAGCGGCACCTTCCTCAAATATGACCGCCGCTGAGGTTTGCCCTTCAAAGCGGCAGAACTTAAATGCCGTCGTGGCGTAGGCGCCGAGGCGTGCGGCGCAGACGTTGCGACCAAACGTGCAGTGCAGGAACTGTCCCGCCGCTCCAGCTCCGGCGATCACACCGTAGCCGGCAATGTGTTCTGTCATGGAAGTGGCAAAGTGCACCGTGGCCTGTGCGTCGCTCAACGCAGTATACGTCGCCTTCTTTTCTTTTGGTACTTTGATGAGACTGTTCGGATCCACAGCGCGCGCAAGCAGCGGGCATATCTGATAGAAGCGATGAGGATCTCGAGCCATGTGGCGCCAGTAGCAAGGGCTGCCAACACAGAGGACTTGATCAAGAAGCGAATCACGCGTAAGGCTAATATTGGGCGGGCTGTAGATCGCTTGTATGCTACCCCCATCCCTTGGCTTGGCCCCGCTTGGTGGGAGCGGCGTGTCCACCTTCTTCGCCTTCATCGCCAACCTGCCCATGAGTGGTGGCAGCGCCGGCGATGACGTATCCAACTGAGGGCCACTAGTCGAGTTGGACGACAGCATTGACCCCAACGCCGGCGACCCGAATGCGGAGAGAGTAGCAGTGGCATGGAACATTTCCGTCGGCAGCGTTGTTTGCTCTGGATTGACCACCCACTTCTCGCTGGACACTGGCTGCACTCGACGAATTCCCGTCGCACCAAAGTAGCAGTGTCCGCCAATGTACACATGGTCAAAAATAGGGGCGGCGCCCCTGTCCATCCACACACCAGACCCAATGTACAGGTGTGACGACCTCGCATCTAGCGCGGCCTCCACGATGTCGACGACGGACTCACCAGTGTCGTGCGTGACACTTTGTGCTGCCTTGAACTTGGCGGCGGGGGACTGCATGCGGTGAAGAAAGAAGGGTCCGCCAGGCCCGCCCAAGACACCGTCGTCACTCATGTTAGACGGCCAAAGAATAGCACTGCGTCGACGATTGCAGGGGAATGATGCGAGAGCGCTAGGGCGTGTGTCTGCTGTGGCTCCGATCCACCCTGCACCTCCAGGCAGTCCCGCTGTGGCAGCTGCAGGCGTCGTGCTGCTGCCACACAACGGGGAGGACGTTAAGCTACGGAGGCCCCCCAGAGTACTGCTGCTCATCAACATTGGGTTGCCGCCTCCATGTGTACTCGGTGCAAGATGCGAGTAGACCGCTGCTGCTGTATTGTTGCTGCCATCGCCACCGCCGCCGGAGAACATGTCATCGCCCATCTCGTCGGCTGGACGCCAGGATAATATTTCAGCGTACAGGTCCTGCCACAGGGAGGGGATAACGAGAAGGTACGCAAGCTGCTCGTCAGTGAGGTCTACGAGGGGGAGACGGGCGGCGACGGCAGTGGTAGCGTCAGCGCTGCCTCTCAGTGGTCCGTTGCCGCTGAAGGAGTTCCCAATGATGACGTGCTTGCTGGTGCGGCCGACCAGTTGAGCAGATTCGCGAACCACCGAACGCATTTTGGCTTGCAGCGCCTCCATCGCGTTTCGGGTATCCTTCGCGTCGTTGTTCGTCGCGCCAGAGGTCACCGCGTTACGCACCATAGCCGAGGAAGAGGTGATCACACAAGCGGTAAATCGCGGCGCCGTTAGCGCACCGCTAATATAACAGTTAAAGACCACCGGGGCCTCGAGCACGCAGCGGTGAAACTCGGTGCAAGCACCGTCATGCGCCGCGACGTTGATGAGGTTCTTAAAGAAGGCACACTCCCTCACGTTGCCCCGCGCCATGCCCTCCGCAAACACGCCAATGCCTGCGCTGTTGCACAGGATGCAAGAGGCCAGCGTCGAGTTCGCCTCGCTCCCAACAAAGCGATACGCAACATCGTTGTTGGAGAAGATTGTTTTCTCGATAAGAACGCTGCTGGGGGCAACCGTGATGCCGCCTAGCGTGCAGCACGACACGTAGCAGTTATGTACCACCGCCGCTGCCTCCACCGGAGCACCGCCTGCTCGTGGTGAAGTCGGACTGCTGTCATGCGCAGGCAGCTTTGACCACACAGGGAGTGGTCCTCCTCCCCCTGCAGAGTTGAACGTACCGGCATTGGCCCCCGCTCTAGGCGACCCGGCTCCTTCTCGCGGTGATTGTCTTGCCCATGGCGAGCTGTTTCCTGCTGCTACTGCTGCTGCTGTTGATGGGCTCATCGTGCCCGTGCCATCACCACCGCTCAACAGGAACATGTGCGGGTCCCGCTTTACCGTTGAGGCAGCTATGGCCACCCGAATACCCTCCACACAGTTGATGAACATGTTGTTGTGTGCGGTCAAGTTACCTCTCACAATGAAGAGACCAACTTTACCACCAGCCACAACGTTGAAGCGGCAGGCGGCTCCGTCCATCTTATCGCCTGCGACGCGTATCGCCTGTTCCTTGCTGTGCACAATGCAATTGTCAAAAACCTGCGCCTTGTTGTTGAATTCACCAAAGCAAATGCCAATGGCGTTCTTGCAAAGTACATTGTGTCTCACCCGCGCTCGGCAATCAGCGCCTAGATACATACCATAGTCTGCGCATCGTTCGATCACATTCGCCTCGCAGGTGCCCTCGTGCACGCGTCGCAGCAGCAGAGCGGTGCCGCATCGAAAGAATGTGTTATACGCAACGTGACACAATTCTGTGTGAAAAGAGCAAAACGCTGTGCCATCGAGGTCCATGAATCGATTCCCGAGTAGTCGCACACATGCGCCCTCATCTGCGAAGATACCGTGTTTGCAGTTGCTTATGTTATTGCTTAGAACGTGCACATCAGACTGCCCACGTATCGCAACACCCTGCACGTTCTCTATCAGAGTGTTGTGCACCAGCAGCACACGCGCGTGACGCTCGACTGTGATGCCGCTCCACTGCGATCCACGCAGCACATTCTCTCGTAGAATAACACGCCGTTTTGATTGCGCAACACGTGCCTCCTCACTGGTGTCACGGCCATCTGTCCCTAAGGCGACTCCGCGGTCATCGTCAACATTGCTACTATGATAAGCACCAGAGTTTTGCTCTGCCTGCTCATTGTCACCACCACCACCACCACGGCCTTCAGGATGTGCTGCCATTGAGAATTTCTTCCGGCTAAACGGGATTTGCTTTCGCGTTGCCGCCCCTGCAGCTGCATTCTTCTTTACCGCATCGGTGAGAGAAAAGCCCATCACGCTCACGTTTGCCCTCCCACTCCCCACAATACTGTTCTTCTCGTAGGTGCCTCGTGTGCCTTCGGTGATGCGCACGCCGTAGGATCCACAATTGCTGATGCAATTGCCTCTTAAGACTGGCGCGGTGCGCGCACCCGAGACGACCACACCTGATGAGTGGCATGTGGTGACAATGTTCTGAACAAACGCGCCGAAGCCGCCTTCCTCAACGACAATGCCATCGAAAGAGGAGTACCCGATCACGTTCTGCTCAATCACTGGGTCACCGAGGGTGCTGACACGCACCTGCGCGCCATCGTTGCCGATGATCACGTTCCCCTTGAAGTACCCACGGCCGCCATTCCACACCCGGAGACCGTCTGAGCGACCACTTCGTATTTTGCACATCTCAACGTGGGGGTGACCGTCCGCAGACACGTCCATCGCAACCACGCGTATGTCGCTGAAGAGGCACTGGTCGAAGCGGCCACGCCCGTTGCGTGTAATGAGTGCGCCTGTGTTGCACGTCGTGAAGTGGCACTCGGTAAAGAGTGGCGTTGCCGCGGTCGCCACGACTGCACCAGAAACCAAGTGGTCTGTAAAGTGGCACTCGCTCAGTTGCCCTACGCCGCCGTTGTGCACGTACACACCGATACCGCCACCCTCAAACGTATTGTGGACGATGGATGGGTTCGCCTGATGGTCTACACGCATCGCGACACCACAGTTTTCAAATTCGTTCAGTCGAAACGTGCCCCCGCCGCTGCCTGTGCACCACACACCAACTCGACTGCCGCTTCTCACGATGCTACGCTCAAAGAGAAAGTCCTCGTGGCCATATTCAAGATACAGTTGAGGCCCGCGATTACCGAAGAAGGCGTTGCCATCCGTAATCCTTGCGGCGCAGTTCACCACCTTCACGCCACCACCGTTGCTGCCAATGTGATTGGCCGTGAGCACCGGAGCTGTCATGGCACCCTCAATCACAATACCCCAGCCTCTGTTCACTGCGATATAGTTGGCCTCGTACGTGCCGCGAGAGCCGGCCAGCAGAAATAGCCCGTGTTGTTGACAAGATGTAATAGAGTTCCGTGTGAAGGTCGGCTCTGCGCGGCTGCCTGTGACAAGAACTGCACATCGCTGACTTGCATTGCTAATTATTGGATCCGGCGTGAGCACATCATCGCCAAAATCGAGAGCGTCACTAGGGTGCTCCACTGGCATTAATGTCACCCGCATTCCGGGATTCTTGAGAGGAAGAGCCTCTAATTTGTATGTGGGCAGACCTGTGCTGTCGAGTCCTGTGCTCTGTGCGCCTTGCACGGCTTGAATGTCATCTGAGATGCGATTGAGTAAAAACACTGGCGAAACACGGCCTTCTTCACTACTGCGCACGCAGATCTGCCCTAGTCGCGAGTCTGAGACGGTGTTGTACGAAAATTGAGACTCCCCACTAGACTCTACGACGATGGAGTACCCGGTGTGGCCCCAGATGGAGTTCTTCGTATATACTCCCTCCGCCTGGTCCACCAGCAAAAGACCGTGCGTGCTGCTATTTGCTATTTTGCATTCTTGCAACTTCGGCGCTGCGTTCCCGCTCACCTCTACTGCCTGTAACGTACACCATTTTAGTACCGGACTGCCACGTAAAATGGTAACGCTAGGCACAGGGCTTTCCACCTCCACCGACAGTCCTTCAATGTAAGCCTCATCCACCTGCAGGGTCAACGGAGCGCTCTTGAAGATCAGCGTCGGCGGATCTGACGCCTTTCCTATGCCTATTTCAATAGGCTTATCAATCACAATTTTCTCTCGAAAGACGCCACCACCGACGATTTCAATGCGACTGTACGCAGGAACTTGCTGAATGGCATCACGTAATCGTCTGTAATGACCCCTCCGAGGCTTTTGGCTCACGAAGTATGTGGGCGTGGCCTGACCCTCCTTCCAGTGACTGGAGGTCATGCGGCACTGCATGGCCTCCTCTTGGTTTGCAGATGCCATGGGCTTGCCCTCCCCTCCCCCCCACCTATATATATATATATTTTATTTTTATTTTTATTTTGTTCTTGTTTCTCCCTTTCGTCTTTATGCTATGATGGTTTTCTTCTTCTTTTTTTCTTCCTTGCAAGATGCTATGAAAGCGTGGCTAAAACGCACACACACACACACACCACCGCAGAGGCAATGGCGAGGGATAAAGGAAGCTGATATTTACACAAGGGGGAAGTACAAAAGAAAAAAAAAGAGGCAAGTAGTAATAATAATATTATTATTATTATTATGCAAATCCACCGCCACAATTCCTTTTTTTTTCTCTCTTTTAAAGGAGGTCAGGGATTAAAATAATAATAAAAAAATGTTATAATACCAATTTTGGCAGTAGTAGAAATGAAATAAAAATAAGATATGAAAGGTGATATTCCAATAGTAAGTATCGTCTGCTATATATACGACAAACAAAACTTGTCTAACTTGGTAAAGTAATGCAGAAATAAAGATAAAAGGACAGTAGAAAGTATAAATCTAACCTAGAAAAAAAAATATATATATATATAGAAAATAAAAAAAGAGGAATCAGTCGAGACAGATGATCCCCCGACAATGCTGCCTAAAGAAGAAGCAAAAAAAAAGGCACACACGTAGGTTTCCTCACGCGCGCGCGTGTGTGCGTTTGTGCAGATTGGCAGACACCAGTCAGGTGTCAAACTTGCCCTTTCCTTTTCCTCCAAACTTTCCTCTTCTGCTGTTACAATAATAATAATAATAATAATAATAATAATAAATGACAAAAAGAAAGAAAGAAATATCAAAAGAGAGAATCCAAGTAGTTGAAACAGTACTTTTTTTTCAAGAGGCACCTGCAAAGGATGGTCATGAAAGGAGCAACCCTAAGCCCTTGAGAGAGCTACTTGCCTCAAGGCGCAAGTTGACAAATGGCAACAACAACAACAACAATAATAATACATATGCCTTCATGGTTGATGGTAATGCAGTTCCATTTTTTCGTCCTGAAGAATATGATCTCGTTCGCAATATGTATTTAGTCAAAAAAAAAAGCAAGCCCCAGCAACAGACGAGAAACAAACAATAACAAAAGGTCAATAGAAAGGCGAAAATACAAAACAAAAACACAGCACCATATGAGGAAAAGTAAGAATACGTGTAGCTTTTCCCTAGAGAACGATCAACGGTGACGCACCGCGGTATGTGGCAGCCGCAACAATCTCCATCTTTTCCAGTGCATCCTTATTATCTAGCTGACTTGGCAACCGCTGCCGCTGCTCTGTTGGCTCTACAATATAGAACGCACTGACCAGCTCAGCTATCAAGGAGGGATATGTCCGTGCCTGGTAGAGAACCGTGCTGCCCACCGCAAGATCGCTCGCACCTGCTCCTGTCAAGCAGATACCCCCCTCAGTCCCTCCACCTATGGACGTAAAAGTGCTCTTGATCGCGTATATAGTTAGACCAGAAGGAAACACTGGTGTGACGTGCAGCAGCCCGTGGCGGCACCCAGGCAACTGGCTGACAGGCAGCGCACGCTTGCTACTTCTCATATATTCATGACGGTCTACAGACAGCGTCATATAGAGAGCGGGAGCTAGCGTAGGGATGGCGTTGCTGTCGCTGCTGTTGATTCTCACGTTTTGAGAGCCAAGCAGCACGGCGGCACCGGTGAGCAAACACTCTGGCTTAAAGAAAAAAGACCCGCTCTGACCCTTCAACTGTGAAAGCGCGGCCGAAGGAGAAGTGGTGGCAGTTGATGGAGTGCAAGAGAGGCCACACATAGCCATGCCATCACCACCATCATCGTTGTCACTCTCATCCATGAGAGCGCTCTCGTCCAGCACGACAAAGAAATTAGCTCCCTCGGCATTAGATGAGTCTGGACCGCTGCTACCAGGCATCACACCAAAAAGGTACCACTCTAGTAGTCTGCGTCGCCGAAGTGCTTTGTCAAATCTTTTATGCAGCCTTACTGGATAGGTGAGAAACGCCCACACTCGCCCAAGTAAACTCCCTCGTGAGGGCAGTCTTTGGAGCCGGTCACGCGCATGCCAGCAGCAGTCCTCCTCCTCCTCCTCCTCCTCCTCAGACGCACGGGTATGCGAGCAGTCAGACAGAATAACACCCTCAAAGGCGAAGGATACCCGCGATCGTGCCGCCCTGCTGCTAGTCTCCTTGTGACTCGCTTGCTGAAGAGACATAGAGGCCACACGCGCGCGGAAGCGCACTGCGTCGGCTGGAGAGCGTAGCACAGGCGGTGGTAACGGCAGACCTCGCACTGCTCCATCTACCAAAGTCCTCGTCAGTGATGTTGCACTGCGGCCCCCGTTGCTGTTGTTGTTGTTGTTGCTGCTGCTGTGAAAACGATGGAGGATGTAGTAGAGGTACGATGCCTCGGCCGCTCGATAGCTTGTGTCCACCCGCATGAGCAGCCCAAGCTCGACAACTGTGCCTTCACTCTCTTTATCTGCAGAGCCTGCAATGCTTTGGTACGGCTGCTGATTCTTAGAAGAAGCAAGATACTCAGTGGCAGCCTTGAGCAGGTACTCCACGTGCTGTACACTGTCCACCACTACTGAGCACCGAGCCAGACTCGACTTACGCGCCAAGACTGCGGCTTCCACATACGCAAGTGCCTCTTCATGTGTTACAGGACATCTCTCCAGCACCAAAGAAAAGACACGATCACCACAGAACCAGTCAGCCACTGGTGGGTTGACAGACAGTCGCCTCTCTAGCCAAAAGCAAAGTTCCGCCACAGAGCGCACTCTCAAACCGGCTAGTACGTTCACACCGCGGCGAAGCTCCACACCATCTGAATCTTCTCCCGCTGGCATGCAGGAGAGAATTGACATAGCAGACTCCACAAGGTGAGGGCAGCGCAGTGTGGCGGCGCACAGCCGCACTTGTCGGCCTTGCGACATCGCCCGCTCACCTGCGGCGCGGACAGAGGCTGCGAAGGCAATGCCATCCACAAGTACCGTCCCGGGTAGAAATCCATGTGATGCTGCCGCGAGCGGGTTCTGCTGCTCCTGCTTCCGTGACTGCAGGTCGGCTTCAAGCCGCTTGTATGTCTCGACGAAGGCTGGCGGCGTGCCAGCAACCGTCTGTGTGCGAGCAGTGCCATTGTATACCCGGAAGAATGTAAACACAATCGCACCAGAGGCAGCGGCTGTGAGAGCAACAATGACGAGGGTACTTGGTCGTCCTTGCGTTTGCATTCCTTCTCTTTTCTTTTCCTATATGTATACAGATGGAGGGTAACTATTCGTCTATGGCTTAGCTACTGCTTCTAACTTGTGGTTACTCCCTCCCCCTCTCCCCCCCGAGAGAATGAGATAAAGAAAAAGAAACAGGGCGGAACTAGCGGCCAGTTGCATGAAAAGAAAGAAAGAAAAAGATAGATAAAATAGAGAGACGCTCAAGGTGAGTATGATGCCACTGGGGTAACTACAAGATGACGTCATTGTAGATGCAAGGTGAGAAAGAAGGAAAAGACATCAACATGGGGAAGGAGAATAAAAAAATAAAAAAGGTGTGACTGTGAGTAAGCAAAGTGTTTCTTCTGTACTACTACTACTACTACTACTACTTGTATAATTTGCTGAATGAATCGAGAGAAGATGTACTATCTCTGAAGCTGAAGCGAGTTACATCTGCGGATACTTTGTAAACAAAAAGCAATATATGTATGTATATATGTATGTATGTATATATATGTATGTGTGTATGTATATATGTATATATATATATTCAAGAGGCAAACGTTGGGGG